>PRKT01002513.1:0-13782 GCA_003671525.1 Saccostrea glomerata | reverse complement strand
CCCCCCCCCCCCCCCCCCCCCCCCCCCTCACCACACACACACACACACACACAATAACGTATTGTGTCTTTGCATTATTTTGAAATGCTTGTTCGCTAACCAAGAACGATTGCTTATATTTCGGTTTAATAAAATAATTGAATCTGAAGTTTCTATAAAAAATTGTTTCTAAAATGAATTTTTATCATAGCAACCTTTCATAGAAACCTTTTACTATCAATTTGTAATCCTTGAAAGTTATTCATTTACAGATCCTGGATGTTTCATTACTAGTGATCCCACATCAACAACATCTCAAATACATGTAGCAATGTGAGTTAAACTGATGAAATACATAAAAAATAAAGAAGCATGTAATCATTGATTTAAGGAATAACTGTCTTATTTTTCGAATTCATGAAGTGATCAATGGATTGGCTTGTGTGATAATTTGCATAAACGCCGAAGGCGTTTATGCATAAAATTATCACACAAGCCAATTCATTGATCATCTTCATGAATTCGAAAAATCTGACAGTTATTCCTTATATTTACATGCTTTGATTCCGCCAATCCACGGGCTCCAAGCCTGCTTCTCTCTAGGTGTTGTCCCGCCCTACACGTGGGTTTTTTTTGGAACCGCGCCATAACATTCATGAGGAAATCAATTACATTTACAATTGGTAATTTTATCTCGGACAAAGACATTGGAAATGTAAATATTTCTAAATTAGGACAAACAGAAAAAAAGACAAATTACCTGACGAAATTGACGAATCTTTGACGAAAATGGACAATCACAAAAATACTGTTTAGTTTAATTTAATCAATATTTTATTATGTAAGTAAGTTTGCATAATTGGATTGGACATCAGGCATACCTATTTTAGTCCTCTCCAGAAAAAAAATACTGTTTCGTGGAAAAGGGATTCGAAAAGATTGGTATTAGGTTCTACAAAAGAAAAGGGTCAGTTGCCTTGGATGAGAAGGCACTATCCAACAAGTTTGGATGGGTGGAATTAAATGGGATTTTTGTCAATGTTTTAAAAATAAATGTTCATTGAAATCTTATGGTCGAAAAAAGAGGCTATTACATATAAGATGACTTTTTATATTTCATACAAAAAAAAAATCAAAAAAAAAAATCATTTTTTCTTCATGTATATAGCTCCTCTACCTATTACGACACAAGTGGATTTGAAGGCGTTAGCAAAGACATGGAAACTAGCAAAGAAAATGAAAGTGACAACACAACAGTTATTATAGGGGTTTTAAGCGTAACTGTACTGATTATCGTTATAGTATCTGCAGTATTTATTTGGTGGAAGATAAGACGAAGAGTGAACAGAGGTAATACCGGAGGTTTTATATTAAAAAAAAAAACAAAAAAAGGAGAAAGATAAATCAGCACCTTTGATGAACACTTGAACAATAGTTAAAGATTTCAAATAAAATTAAAAAAATATATGATTTTTAGAATTATTTGAAAAAGTAATATTGATCTAAAATTTTGAACTCGATTCTGTTCTTAGTTTATGGTCATGGGATCTGAACTGCGTTAACTTTACTTTTGCTTATAATCTGCACTGTATAAATGGAGTTTGAAAATGATTTCTGTTTATTATATTTAAGGTAGGATTCTTCTCACACAAAACTGTATTTCTTGTATTTAAAAATTAATGAAATTTTCACAGAACAAAGAAGACAATATTACTAAGTGATGATATAAGTTAGATTAGTTTTGACCGTTTTATATTAGAGTCAAGGTCAGGTCAAGGTCATAACCTTTTCCCTTGTCATTAAGAATAAAAATAACAGCATTTAATCATGATATAGGGTCTTCAATTTCAAAAGATTAAATGTTTTTCTTTTTGCATAAAAAAAATATTACCATATATGGTCTATAAGATGATATTACCAAATTGACACAAATAGATTAACAAAAATGGATTTTGGCTAATCCGAATTTTCTCTGTTTTTCTTAAATTTTTAGGATATTTAAGTTATTTTTATATGCGCCCTATGTTTAACTTTTTCTTATTTTCACATATGATAAAGCAGTCATATAGAGATACAAAATGATACAAAAACAAAAAGTTTTGACCGTTTAGTAAGAGAGTAAAAACACTTTCTATGGATTTTTGGCTCAAATCTGTACTTAGAGTCGAAACTTTTAAAAGCTAACATATTTGTAGTTTGTTTGGAAATTCACATTTATTTGATATATTTTTAAACTTTAGTTCCTTATTAATAATTAAGCTAACATTTGAAAACTTCTTCTGGTCTTTGATTGTGAAAAAATTATAACTAAATTCATAGTTCTATAATAATTTTGAGAGACAGAAAAGAAGATATTTTCATACGCCACTATTCCGCCAAAAATATAGTCCCAGTTTTATAGTCCTAGTTTTCAAACACAACTGACCATTTCTATTTAAAGTTGTAGAACTGTGATGAGGAAAGAAAAATATGGTCTTTTAAATCTCTTTCACCTAAATATATAAGACATATAAGCAAATATACATTGAATATTTCATCTACTCAGAAACCAGAGAAGAATCCTACCTTAATCATTGGCAATAAAACTAGAGTCATAAGGATGGACGCTCTTTATCACCAAATAAAGAATTTAGAGGAAATTCATTCTCAAACTAATGATTTTCATGTTTTTTATAAGGCCAAAAGTAAAATTTATGTGTATAGATGGCATAACTTTTTGCAGGCATTGGCATCATACTTTCAAAAATTTTATCTCAAGTGTGAAATTGAATTTAAAATGATATATTTTTAAAATGTATACTACAGTAATCTTGGCATGAAACATATGGAGATAACGAACAGTATACAAGATCAAAAGTCCATAAAACAATACAAATTAGGAGCAGAGCAAACATGAAGCATATGGAATAAACATACAACATTTTGTTTTAGGTTCACAATCAATTACAAACCACGATGAGTCTCGTCTTTCAGATCGCGAAACAAGAATCGATGAAGAAGGGAGAGCGACTGATCAATTGTTAGGTAATCTTTTTAATTCTAGTGAGCATCAAGCGTTCATATTCATACATTTAAAAAATTCCTTTACTAGACATAAGAGACTTCAATATATCATTGATAGAGAAACATTTGATATACTTTAAGAAATTTAGGTATTTTATTCAGACCTATCTTGTTGAGCAAACTAAGTATTTGATTGAAATTATAAATTGGCTTTGTTCAAATTTTACAAAAACGATTTTTCGGCCAAATGGCGCAGTGGTTAGAGCGTCTGCTCTAAGGATGCAAAGTAAGGAATTAATCCTTACGTCGCGGGTTCGAATAACACTGTGGGACTTGGAGACCATTTTTTCGGATGAGACCGTACAAACCGAGGTTCCGTGTCACAGTGGGTGCTGGGATGAAAAAGATCACTCACTGCTCAATTGTTGTAAGTGCCGAGTATAGGACAAAATTTGCAGCTCTCCAATGGCAAGTGGTGGCGTCTCCATATGAGTGAAAAATTCTCTGGAGGGACGTTAAACAACATAAAAACAAACAAAAACGATTTATATTCTACAAAGGCACCACTTGAACAAAGAGTAAAAATGGATACATTTGATGGTTGACATTTTATATTACACTTCTTCTTTTTCCCGATATGTTTTTTATTGCTTCAAACTCTTTCAGGTCTTTGATTTGTACAGGTTGCATGTATAAAATGCTTACTTTAAAATAAAGAAAAACTATTTTCAATTTCTGTTATCGTGCATCTGATTTCACTGGCAATACCAAAATGGCTTTCAAAATACAATTGACGGAAAGTACAATAGTAAAAGAAGAATGTATGATCTTAAAACCCCTAATAATAATTTCGCGAAAATCTTCAATATGTTGAAGTTGCCATTTGATAGATACCTATGAATCTTTCAAAGCCTGAGTTTAGGATAGTATGATGATGATGAGAACCTCGTAAGTTGTTAGAACTTGTGTTCAAACCATTTGTATAGTATTTATACAATAAAATATGTTCAAATCAAGGATAGTACATGTATTTCGAAAAGTAAATTATCTTTTAACAGATTGCTCAACATTGTCCTTTGGATATGTTTGAATTTAAGTCAAAATACACATTCTTTGCCAATGAGATGCATTGACAAGTTGCGTCTCGAGGTAAACAATTTTGTTGAAAATTGATATGCATATAAATAGCAATAAAAATGCGACAAGACTACTAGACCCCCCTCGAAAATTTCAGTGTCGCTCGGCAAAATTTAATACTTTCATGTGATATAATGTATCAAACCCTACTCTTAAGACATTGTTTAATAACTCTGATAGAAAAAGTTAAGAAGCTTCGTAATTTAGCATTCTCAAACACTGGGACTCAACTCATAGCTTAAGTGCACCGGCAAGCGATGGCGTCTCCATATAAAATATCTAACACTATCACCACTGCGCCACGCTGGTGACACAAAAGAAGAAATTCTGCACATTTGTTTTATTCTATCTTTATAAATTGTTGACTTTTCCCCCGTCTTTTTATTGAATAAAAGTAAATGTCTTAACAATTTCCGTACAGCCCTTGTATAATTACTTGGAAGAAGCATGAAATTTCAGTTTATCAATGCAAGTACTTAAATGTCTTAACAGCCATATCCAGGATATTTTTTTTCCATCCAGAGAGACAGGGTGTTACCAGTTCATTGGAATCCAAGCAAAATTCCACTGATAAACGACTAAAAGGTATTTTGATTATAATTTTTCTCCCTTTTCTGATTACTAATATATTTGAATAAATTTTTAAAGATATTAAAATAGAGTTTAAAGTACAGATTCGTCTAAAGTGTACGGAAGCATATTGGTGCCACGGAATATCTTTTTTAATGTTGGTAATTCCAACTTTAAAGTTTGTACTTCCAACTTTAAAGTTTGTATTTCCAACTTCAAAGTTGGAAATTCAAACTTTAATCTTGGTTTTTCTATCTTTAAAATTTGAAATTCCAACTTTAAAGATGGTAATTCTTACTTTAAAGATGATAATTCCAACTTTAATGTGGAAATTCCATCTTTAAAGTTGGAAATTCCAATTTTAATCTTGGCTTTTCCAACGTTTAAGTTTGAAATTCCAACTTTAATCTTGCCTTTTCCAACTTTTAAGTTGGTAATTTCAACTTAAATGTTGGTAATTCCAACTTTAGTCTTCGGTTTTCCAACTTGAATATGAGATGGGGGGGGGGGGGGGGCGTGCAGAAGAGAGACACTTTAAGAAGGGTGGTCAGGGCCCATAGGGAGTTATGGTATATTATGTGAATAATGCTTAATAAAGTTAATATATACAAGTACATTGAAATAAATTGGTGAGCACTTTCTATCAATGTCAGTTTATTTTTACATTGACCTACTATGACCTTACATATAAGTTCCAACTTTTTATTAGAAATCCGTATATTTCTTTTGGTCCTCTAATATAATTTCGAGTTGAGTGGTTTTTTTTTAACTAATTAACTGAATTATAAATTGTTACTTAGTAAGAATAAATGTATTTAATGGCTGCTGTATGATCCTATTTAATGTTAATATCATTTTTAATAAGTGACGACGTATGTCAAATAATAAAATGCTATCTTTGGTTGATAGTACGGGAATTATTGTTGAAGTAAAAAAATACATGTAACCCTCGTATAAAGAGACTTTCAGCCAACTCCGTACGTGACAGAATTTCATCCTAACATATTTAAGAGATCGGATATTTGCCGTAAATCTGGAAATTTTTACGTCGATTTTATTTAAGCAAATTTGCTTAAAATTTATCTACAGCAAAAATTTCCACATTTACGGTATTAAGCTTTTAAAATGAGACCGTTATTAGCTATTATATATATAGGATTAATCAAACGCTACATTACATGCTACAAATACATCAGTACTAAATGTATCAATTCTGTAAATGGAACATAATATTTTCCGTTTGGGGCACTATCAACAACCAACTGGCAATACTATATGTCTACAAATTATTGTATTATTGGGGGGCCCATGCACCCCCTCCGGCTCCTACATGTAATTCCTTCTTAAATCATCATTTCATAATAAAATTGTATCATTCCATTTTTATTACATGTATAAAACGGTAACACGATTAAGCTACAAAGTATCTCAGACAATATAATACATAAAGCCGTAAAAAGTTGGAAAATCCAAGATTAAAGTTGCATGGAATTACCAACTTTAAAGTTGTAAAATCCAAGATTAAATTTGGAATTTCCAACTTTAATGTTGTAAAATTCAAGGTTGAAGTTGGAATTACCAACTTTAAAGTTGGAAAAGCCAAGATGAAAGTTGGAATTATCAAGATTAAATTTGGAATTACAAACTTTAAAGTTGGAATTTCCAACTTTAAAGTTAGAATTACCAAGATTATAGTTGGAATAACCAAGATTAAAGTTGGAATTTTTAAATTTAAAGTTGGAATTACCAACTAAAAAAATATTCCGTGGCACTAATACGCTTCTGTATTGGTTTAAAGTGTAATACATGTCGGCACTTTTTAAATACCTGAGTTGAAAGTTTCAGTGAAATTTTCATCACATTTTTTCCAGCTTCTTGCTGTCGGTCTGTCTCTCCATGTATCCCATTTTTTGATTTCTCAAAGAGATTGATTGTTTGTTTATTGTTTTATGCTGAGTCAGCAATTCTTCAGCCATGTTTCGGCGGACTCAACGAGAGAGAGAGAGAGAGAGAGAGAGAGAGTTTTAAAACTTAGCTTGCCTCAGAACATCCTTATGTAAAAGTTGATCAATGAAGAGCCAGTTGAAGATATCAAAGAATAAATGAAAATTTTATCACATATATATTAAAATCTTCCTTACAACCATAGGGTAAGGAAACACTTAAAAATGAAATCCACATTTCATGGTGTAGAATCACGTAAGATTTTCCCTATATACTCAGTATTCCACTGTAGAACTTTGATCCCCCAATATGGCCTACTCCACTCCAGGGGATCATTATTGTGATTTAAAATCTACACCAGCCCAGGATGCTTGCACAAAAGTTTCAGCATATCTGGTCGATTTTTGATGTTTTTGATAAAAAGATTTTTAAATATATATATAATATTCCCGTATAAAACATTATCTCAGGAAGCTTTCACGTAAGCGTCAGCATTTCTGCCCCAGCAATTCTGAGAAAATACTTAGATACTTCCTTGTACATCATAATGTAAAATTTGTATTCTCCATTGAGGCCTTATCCTACCCCCTAGGTCATTGTTTATATGATTTATCATCTATATTATCTCACAATAGCTATTAATTTAGTTTAATCTTTTCATCTTGTCTGGTCCAGTGGTTTTTTTTAAAGATATTTTTTAAATTTATATATTCCAAGATAAAACTTTGATTCTCTTTTGTAGCCGATTGGGTCAAAAGTATTTTTACTTTTTTTTAAAGATTATCTTTCCTTGCATTTTTTATTGACTCTTCATTTATACTATTTTGATTTTACCCGAGAATCTGATCTTCGAGACTGAATAAAAAGATGCCCCATGTCGCAGTTGGTGCTGGTAAAATTTATCCTTCACTTCAAAAACCGTAAGTGCCGAGGTCTACAGGTCTATATGTATTTGCAACCCTTCAGCGGCAAGTATTGGTGTCTTTATACAGGTAAAAAAATTAATTTTAGAACGGAGTTAAGCAAGCAAGCGAGCAAACAAAATGAAAACCCCCCAGAAAAAATAAGGATGCTTTGTGCCAACTAAGGTTAAAATTTCCTCAATGTTTTTGATGAGAAATCAAAAATGTGAGAAGTTTAGAGATGGACTGAAAGACAGACAGACATCGGACAACAGATTATAAATTAAGCTCAATTTGAGTTCAAAAAGGGATCTTTAACCAAAACAAAATCAAAAATGTTTTTTTACTAAGACTTTTTTGTACGACTAATTAAGTCACCTTCATCAGAGAAAAAGGCAACTCTATAATCTTAATCTAAATTTATGATTTTTTGAAAAAAAAAAATTAAGATAAAGAAAAAGAATTTTTGCGGCTATTGTTGTTTAAAGCTTCAGCTCAGTGTATCTAATTTTGTATTTACATATACTGTATATTGAAGGCAAATATAAAAAAAAAGTACATCAATATGTATAAAATGAAAGTAAGCAAATGAAACCCATAAAGGTATGTAAGGTTTTTTTTACTTGTTCGATTGTTCAAAAACTCCAACTCTAACATTTTCTTTACCTTAATTATACATGTAATTTCAGGTCTTGTCAGCAATCTACAAATGAATTCTGAAAAGAAAATCTTACTTATAATCTCTCAAGGAAGCACTGATAAAGAAACAATCGAGAAGTTTGCTATGTCTGAACTCAAAGAAACCATTATTCTAGAAAATGACTTCAAACTTTGGATGAAAAATAAGAATAAAAATATATACGTATTTCAAGACTGGATAAATTTCAATCGAGGGTCTGAATGGGAAAAAATAAAGAATATCTTGGTTGACGTTTTGCAAGCGATCGCGGACAAAGGTACCAAATTTGTTCTTGACATTCCGTTGGCTGTGTGGAGCGAAAATTCAGAATTACAGGACATGGAGAAATGGCCATTTTGTAGAAAAAAGTACAATTATGGTATAAAATATTGAAGTTGAAATTTTCTATTAGTTTCAAACGTTATTATATTAAATTTGGCATGCTTTATACAAATTCCGTCCACATCTCTAATGATTACATCAAAAATATTTAAAGCAATATGAGCTGCATTTTTGATAAATTCATTTTGTTGTTAAAATGTGTTATGATTAATTTGTGTGTAATTTAAATTCTTTTGATCGAAAAAAACCAAAATAAAACTTTAAATTGTTTCAGAAGAAATATTTCTATACAGTCGAATGTATAGCACTACATGAGAAATCATTATTATACATGACGACAATAATGTAATTTTGCTTCAATTAAAGCTTATTGAAGGTTCTTCCATTGCAAATATGAACAACAGAAGTATATAAAAGTTCATTTTTCTATCATTGAAATAGTAAAATACAAATCTGTAATAGAATTTCCCCATGTCAAACTTGCAGCTCATATTGCTTTAACACGATGAATTGATATTATGAACGATATTTTGAAATGGAAAAAATAAATGTCTGAATATTACTACAGTTTGTGTTTTTCAAAATTTATTTTTCTGGCATAAATGTCGGACTCCAAAGTACGATGGGACTCCAACGTCCGATGGTCTGATACGCCAAAGTCCGATGGTGCGGAGGAACAATTAATATTTATAACGTCACAATAGTCCGACGTCATGCCGTTGTCTTGCATTCAAAATCCATTGAATCAATATTCGTTTCGTACACATGGTAACCTGACTTATTTTGATTCGGTCATGAAAATTCAAATCATTATTAAAATCATCTGTGCTAGTGTCCTTTTCGAAAAATATTGTTGTACTTTAACATCCTTTTATAGAATATTTCAAAACAATTTACGTTTTCGTGAATTTTTACAAAGTATGAAAAAGAAAGATCCACATCTTTGCACATCTACATCGGTTAGTAATACAAAATCAAGTACATTTTCAAATCTCGTTAGAATTTTCCTATTTGTGATTTGTTATCAGCAAAATTACTTCGTAAAAAACCACTTTGATTGTACATGTACTCACAAGTACTCTGATGTTGCTCTTAAAAGAATGATGAGGTTCTTTATGGACAACATTTATATATTAGTCATCTAGAACCAAGTTTTCCATTCAATTTTGGAATTCCGATTGCCAATAATTTGTTAAAACATTTTGAAGTCTGAAGCTGACAACAAAAAGAAGCTTGAGTTTCTGATTGACAATATCTACGTGATTTCTGGAGTCCTGGCCTTCCAACGATCTATTGGAATTACATGTATATCAATTGCGCCCTGTTATTAGCAGACCTATTTCTGTTTTCACACGAAAAGTAGGAAACACTTGCTGTGGACTTCATTTCAACATTATGGCTATTTCTATTTTTATGTCGGTACGATATATCCCGTTGAACTTGGAAAAAAAGATACTACAGAGTCTGACATATCTGTTTCATATTTGGATATTTTACTTGAAATACACCTTAATGGTAATCTGACAACCAAACTCAATGATAAACCTGACCACTTTAACTTAAATTTTCAATCGTCAACTCCCTTTACTTATGCAGAAATAAACCTTCATCTGCAAACAGAGTTTATCTCTCATTTGATTTGAAACGCATGTACAGGCTCTACGTATGTACAATTTCTAAACGAGGTTTATTGACAAACGAGTTGATGAAACAAAATATATGAGTATCGTTTAAACTCATCATTTCGTTAAGTTCTGTGGTCGATACACAGTTTTCTGTGGAATTTTCTTTTTGCATTGCTAACAATTAATTTGATATATGTGATATTTAAAGCATTTTACACAATGTATCTAAAAATGAAATTGGACGACGGCTGTGAACACTATTTTCTTATTTAAAATGATCACAAAAATGAATCATTTTGAAGCTTTTCTGCGTGAATCTTGGGGGATATACCAATTAATGATGTCATTTATACAAAATGGTCCTCCTTCATGCCATATTCATTAATGTTTATCATATTCATCTACGCAACTCATACAGCCAATTTCTTAACTTTATGAGAATTTAATCTATCGTGGGGAATAGTTGTATATAAAAGTTGAAAAGTCGTAAGCTTTTATGATGTTGATTTTGGTAAAATTTTGTGATTTCAAATGTTCAAAAAGTTCTTTGAAATTTTTAGATATCCGCATATGATTTACACAACCTCTTGAATAAATTGTCATACGGTACTCTTGAAGTTTCTCTTTCACTACTGTTAATATCTTTGTGAGGAGTAAAGAAAGAATCTTGATGAAAATTTTCTTTGAACCCGCTATGTATATTTGTTTGTAAGGGTTTTTATGGAGTTTCGTCTTCCAATGTAGATATGATAATTCAAATTCAATTTGGTTGCTTGGAATAATAAATATTTTCAAAACTGACTGATGAATTTCAAGAATTTTCTCCTTAGAAAGCTTATAACCATAGCTCCTATGGTTATAAGTTGAATTACTTTTTGTAAAATAAAATTCAAGTACCTCTAATTTGTTATATGGTGAGATTTACAAACAAAAACAATGCGGTTACCTGCTTTGCCAGTAAGGATTAATTCGTATTGATAATCTATTCTTTCTAATTCTTATTTCAAACTACCAAAACGAGCAAACCGTACCTTATTCTTAAAGTAGAACTCTCACGGACTTTTAACAACACAAGAGGAAGCAAGTATCCTGGAACCGTGAGCACCCTCTGTCGATTTGTCTCAACTAGTCTGTACTTTTTATCATAATCAGATAAACGGGAAAATTCCATATACGATTCAGTATGCATGTACAAGTCGAACAATTAGTATGAAGAACATCAGTAAAAATTCGACGTAATCATGTTAATTATAGATGATATTTCCTGTCAATGTCATTATATCGACTAGAGACCTAGCAAAAGAAAGTCTCTCAAATAAGACTGTTGATAATTATCTCATCTGAACCGAAGGCACAATTAGAACAGGACAGAAAAGATTTGGGTCATCTTTAAAATAATCAGGGTAATTAGTATTGGGTCGGTAAGTAGATAGAGGAAGATCTTTTTTCCATAAAATTTCAAAATATTTATTGACGGGATAAGAGGGATAAAGAGAAAAAATTGTGTCCTGGAATGAATAAGAAGATTTTGAGTTGTACTAATTTTAATCAGTGGTGGGGAGTTGGCATTCTGACAATTTTAAATTAGAAGTACTGTGAGCAGTGAGCTCACTAAATGATACCCTCCGCCTCCCATAATGTCCATGTTTTGCTATATTTTGTTTTATGGTAATGTGTTAAGAGGAATAACTCGCCTTATAAAATGTTATTCATGCAGAAGCCGCCATATGCACGACGTCATAGGTAAGAATATAAGGGCAATGTCCATGTTTTGCTATGGGAAACCTTAAATAAGTCTCGAATAAAAAATAAAATTGGAAGTGCACAGGCAATATGTAATAAAGATTCTGTGAAAGTTTCATTAAATTTCACTCAGTAGTATAAGAGGAGTTGCGGATAAGAGATGGGTACCCCAAAGCGTAACAGACGGACGTACAGACGGACGGACATAACGATTACTATATACCTTCCCACTTTTCAAGCGGGGGGTATAAAGATGACCTTATATATAAGAACTCAGTAGTTTTAAAGAAATCTCTTTTGCTTTTATATTTACCATATGATTTCTTGGTTTATGGTTTGGAAATTTCTCCGGTGATGTATTAGTATCTTCAATTTCAGAATTATTTCTCACTGTCTGGAGAAGCTGAGGTTGATTTTTTTTTTATATTTTGGTACATCGACCTTACGAGGAGTCGAACCGTATCATAAGTCAAAGACGGCAATGAAGCTATGCGTGGAATTCCACAATCACTACATTAAATATGATCCCTGCATTCTTTAGTTTGTTGAATACTTGGCGTGGAGTTATGTCAAACATTCATATCATTTAGAATTTTATACACTTCTTCCATTTTCGCGCATTAAAATAACACCTCGGACAAAAATGATTTGAATGAAAGTAAGTTGACTATACATAGCTTTCCTTAGACCATACTCCTCCCAAATAAAAATAGCTTGCTCTCAGAAAAATCTCCTTCATACGTAACTTTTGAGCCAAATATGAATTTTTTTTTTCAGTTGAGAGGATACAAAGAGAGACGGATAAATAGACAGAGAGATGAAGAGATACCGTCTATCTGTATACAAGAAACTTTAAAAAAAAAAGTTTCTTTCACATCCATGTGAAGACACTGCGTGCAGTCGGTTGTTGCTTTATGATTTAAACAGACTACATTGTACATTGAAAAGACGCAGAAGGAGAGATTAAGATGAATTTAAAACATAAAAAAGAAACAAAGATACAGTATTGATAAAACTAAAATGACTCCATTCTTCATATCAACCCCCATCCCTGTTATTCTAAAAGCTTTGAAAATAGCTTGTAAGCCGGGCATATCAGCAAATACCCCAGTTCAGGGTAGGCAGAAGTAACACAAATGTGTTGAAACATAACCCTGGCCTCTACAACAGAAAAATATCTGGATAAGAGATTTCTGCCAGGGACGTTGATTTTAGAAGAGGATTTATTTATGCTCTTTTAATCATGTGCGTTTGATTTATCACAAAACTAAACACCCTCATTTATTTGAAATTTTGGGTTAAAGGTTGTACGGTCCATAGCCCGATATTTATCCACCGAGTAATATTTTATCTTTGAAAATGATACTTTCATAGTAAAACACATCAAGTGATATCTTCATTCTAGAAAAATATTAAAAACTACAAAACATTTCACCTCCTTCAGGAAGAGAAAGTACTCTCTGCTTTAATAAAGAGGATGCACCTCGGAGTATAGTTGCTGTCTGTTAGGACAACAAACATTCTATCGTCATCATAGATTGTAATAAATAGATGTACATGTATATACTTTATAATTATACTGAAATGGTTTTTTCAAAGATTACAAAAAGACTTCATTTGCATATAAATGGGGACGTTGGTTTCAATGTAAAGTGGTTAAAACAGAGAGCAGTTAGGTCCAACAAAATAATAAATGCTGATGACCCTGTGAACAAAGAAGGGTATACTAGTATAGTAGAGAGTTTAAGTTTATTGTCATAGAACGTGTAGTTATTTTCTTCTATTCTAAAAAATGCAAGGTAGCTATTTAATCCTATTGTAGATACACATACATGTATAGAGAAGAAACATTGGAATT
>PRKT01002512.1:0-16599 GCA_003671525.1 Saccostrea glomerata | reverse complement strand
TTATTTTTTATTATTTTTCCGCCGTGTGATTTTGAGTTTCAAGATTTATCGAAAAGATTTTAAGTTCATAAGAATGTACTCCGTAAAAGATTTTCGCAGTTGACCCTGCGTATATGAACTATGACCCCTTTCGGAGTTATTACCCCTTTCGCAAAAAAGCTTGTTATCGCTACTCCTCCGAAACCGTAAACCGTAGAGAAATGAAACCTTCACTAATGTCTTCGACTAATTTAGTAGACACTTCATTGATTCATTGCGAAAGTATTCATTGACCCCTTCAATAAGTTATAGCCCCTGGAAGTTTTAGAATTTTACAAATAATTCAAAATTTTCAAAACGAGGACATGTAGAGACATAGGACCAACTGCATAAGATTCATTGACCTTTGGTCTTAAAATTTATTGAAAGGTCAAAGGTCAAGGTCATTCCAAAACTGAGAAATTTAGCTCTTTTAATATCTCTTTTGTCTTTAAACATATACTTAATGTTTATGCATCATTAATATGTACTCCTCAAACTGTTTCAAAGATTTAATTCTTGTCCCCTTAGATTAATTTCTTTAAAAGTTATTGCCCCTTGTGCGAAAAACCTTGTTATCGCTACTCCTCCGAAACCGTACACCATAGAGACATCAAACCTTAACTAATGTCTTAAGGGTCTTTAGGCCTAACTTCACTGAATAATTGCAAAAGGATCTGATGACCCCTTATATGAGTTATTGCCCTTTAACGTCTTTGTACTAATTATTAAACCTTATAACTTGAAAACTATAATTGGTAGAAGCATGGGGTCAATTGCATTGTGACCCTTGACCTTTGACCTTGAATATTTTTTCAAGGTCAAAGGTCAAAGTCATTCATTTTTTATTTTCATTTTTTCTATTCTTAAAGAGAGTTTTGGTTTCTTTTTCAAGGAATTTAATTTTTAGGAGTCAGAAATAAAACAAAGTTCAAAGAAGGTGGAAAGACCTCTTATTGTTCTGTGAACAATAAGTCTCCTAGTTATTATTATTATTATTATTATTATTATTATTATTATTATTATTATTATTATATTGGGATTTTTGAAGTTTAATGCAACGATCTTCTCTTCTTTCTATGGTCTCTAAGACAACTTTGTTTGCAATGAAATGGCTACTCATATAGTCTAAAATTTGATCAGGAAACTTCTGGCCATAATGATAAGCAACGACTTCAAATACTGAATCATGGATAAATGTATATTTTTTATCACTTTCTGTAACATAAGTGCCTTTTAAGTGTGATAAGTGCTCAAATATTTCCCAGTCTTGAGGAATTCCCTTCACTTCACAAGATCTGAAGACGCTGTCCAACATTTTTGCATTACTTAAGGTTTTTTCAGATAGACAGTTATTGTTCAGCATGCAGAGAACCATGGACAAATATTGTAAATTATTTCTTTTTTCAATGCTACCAATTTCTGAAAGCAAACACTTCGGTGGACATGTAAAAAAATTCTGTTCCATAATCTCTTATGCTTTTATCACTGCTAAACATTTGACAAAGAAATGGAAACATAGATACTTCTTTTCTATGCAGAATTTTCTGATCAATCTTGCAGGAGATCCCGCCATTTTTTAGATGAGCCTCAAGCATGCCTTTCCGATCATCCATTGTGAGGTTATTTTCTTCACATTCCAGATTGAGAATGTTGTTATCTTCAAAAAAATGAACATGCAATTTCTTTGCTTCATTGTATACGGCTTATCCACATGACATGAACAATTTAGATTTCTTTGTTTTCATATCTAGAACATTTTCAATTCTTTTCCTTTGTCTTTCTTAAAAGGACAACGCTTCTCTTTCTAACGTAAACACGCCTAAAACATCATCTATGACAAAAATTTGTTCTCTGTGTAGATCACCGTAGGTAATTATATCTTCGGGCTTAGAAATTGGAACAATCTGATATTTTGACTCCAGTGCTAAGGCAATGTGGCGGATCGAGGCAGTTTTTCCAGATCCAGGGGACCCAATAACAGCAACAATTTGATGATAAATGAAAAAGGCTTGTATTTCTGTAAAAGAAGAGGTCTCAAAAAAGACATCTGTCTTCCATAAATGTACAATTCCTTTATGCTGATCTGAAAAAAATTATGTTGAAATGATATGTTGTTAAACAAGGATAGTGTGTAAAGATATCTAGACATGAAGGCGATAGTAGTGTACCCTGAACTCTGTTGTGAGAAGGAAATAGAGGAACATAGCGAAAATTCTTATAATTTCGGAAGGAAATGTAAAGAAATTCCCTTTGTTGTACATGTACGAGGAGATATCAAAAAGTTCTTGGACTAGCGACAAAAAATTTAAACCGCTTTAGGTACATCAATGAATTTTGAAATCTATAATTATCATCATCTTTTCTATCTAGAGAATAAACCACAAATCACAAATTTTATTGTTAAATAAATTAGTAAAGTCTTTTGTATGCAATGGTATGTCCAGGCGGCGCAACCTCGAAAACAACGTTTCTTTCGACCTAAGTGTAACTAAGATAAACTATTTTGATATGTACATTTGACATCCAAAAATTCCGTTATGTGGTATGTGTCGGGATACTATTGTTCCATAAAATATGAAATTTTTACCTTATTCTGGAAGCTCTATGAAATTTTATTGTAAATTTTACATGGAGTATCCAAACAAATATTGCTTTGAAAATGACGTCAAAAGGGGGGAGGGCTTTCATTTTTCTACATTCTATAAAGTTTTGTCCCTTGAAAAACTGGTGTACACCTAGGAAAGCTTTTAACTGGCTACGGAGAATAAAATTGCATCCAGATTACTTGTTTTTTATTGCCAAAATAGATTCATAGAGAAAAGAGATGCAAAGTTAATGTCGATTTGTAGTCAAGGTTTCAAAAATCTATAACGTCAAATAATGACGTTTATCCTGTGTTTTATAGCTATATTGAACTAAAAAAAACATGCTGCAACGTACAATCAAGCGAGGATGTTTCCCAGTGTATATGTGCAAAAAATATATGCACTGAAAGCTGCTGTTCATGACACTGTTAAGTCATAAAACAAGATGGGTTGAAGTCATTACTCAGCTCTAGGGAATCTCATCAAAATAAGTATACGAGGTAGAAAAAGCGGACATTGAAAATTAATGACGTTGTTGGACGTCACGAAACTAAGCGGCGACGGCGCCGGGTGATTATATAATGTCGTCTTTATTTTATAATAATTCGGGGAATTATGTACCTATCAAGGTAAAATTTTCAACACTTTGTTATTTTTTGTTGTTTTATACATGTATTCCTTATAAATTGTGTAAGCTCAGACAGAATAGTCTTAATTTTATAACCTCAGTCCATGAATTTTTTGATAACCCATCGTATGTTTATTTTTGGATGAATGTTAAACGTAAAGGATTAGGATTGTTTGAAAAATATATGTATACCTCTGATATTTTCTGGTATACTTGTTGCAATACGCATATATAATTCTCCTTTAGCTCAGTCTTAAATTTTCTCTGTTGCTGAGAATATTCGTCCATTTTCTTCTCAAATCTTTTTTGAGACTCTCGAAATTAAAATAAGATTTCAAAGTTAAGCACCGAAAACTATCAATTGTATACACTATATACGACTAATCAATCTTTCTAATGCATTTAAAATATATTGTTTAAAGAAATGTTTTAACTCATACTGCTTAACTATTCTTTGCAAATTAGAATATAAATTATTTGCTGCAAGGTGCTATAACGTACAATGTAAGACGAGAACCTTGGACCTATAAATTTAAACAATGAAATTACACCATTTTTTTTGTATTTTAAAATGATAAATACCCTGAAGTAAACGAACACATTCTTTAGTATCTTGATCATCTGCATATTGTTTGGCCAGTTGGTCTCTGTAATGCTTGTCTTGGACACGATCCATTGTTGTGATCCTCAAGATTTCAATTTTCTTCTCATAATAATTTTGATTTGAAAGGTAAGCATCCGTCGATACAACAGCTGATTTTAAAGATTTCCAAATGTCGTTAAATTCCGTGTCTGTAAGGGAAGATTGTCCAGAGTGAACAGTTTTGTTTCGGGTCAATCGAATTCTTTCGATACTTGCAGAAAGACTTGAATCATTTACATCTGGGAGTATACAATATCATGTATTTTGATTGATATTTTAACTGTAGATTTTATAGACGCGTTTAGTTTGAAGGTAAAAGAGGATTTGCTTTTTTTCCAACGTGATCTGTTTTTTTTTTCATCTTTGAACTTTTTCTTTACAGCTGACTTAATAGGGTGAACAGGAATGTTATGGTTTGAAATAAACATAAAAAATCTACATTTAATGTCAGTCATTTTATTTATCCTTTTCATGAAATGTTTAATTACGGTATTTCATTTTTAACACGTGTACATATGAATATGAATGATCAAGTGTAGCTGTACAAGAGCAATCAGAGGGGACTTTGAGGATTTTAAGACCATAAATGTTAGCATAAAACTCTGTTTAATTTTTGAGGTATTACCTGAATTTTTAAATAAATTTCCAAGATATCTTTAACTAAAATGTTCTCAAAATAAAGGTCCAGCATCGCAGATATGAATGTTATTTACATTGTACTTTAATATTATACATTTCATAGAAAATATTTAAAAAAAATAAATTATATCATCCTGAGATACATATACGTGTATGATCAAAATGTCTTCTTTTAAAACTATGAAACAACTGTTAAGGACCGCAGTCAACTTTCTGCTCCATATCAAGGCTAAGTCTGTACCTGGATGGATGGATAAATACAGAAATTTTGTAAGAAATCCTAACAGTTTGAAAAGTTTTTATAAGAATTCTTCTTTCTTGCGATTGTCTGTGTTATTGCATCTGCGTGTTATGTCCTTATCAAAGAGCAAAGTAAATTGTCCAGTTTTTGAATTTATAGCACGAATTTTTGTTTTTAGGTTCCACTTGCCTGTGCATTTCAATGTCTTGGTTTTTTAAACATGCCTTGATTTGAATGACCTTTGTTCCAATTATATGCCACAATTGAGTAGCACGGTATTTGAATGAATTTCTCTTTTATATCCTGAAACTTGGATATAATTATCACAAGTTCCAAGCCTAATATAAATCAGTGCAGAACCAAAGTCTCTCGACTTCTATCTATGTTCAAGTTGATCTATGACTTTTTCGGTTTGCATAAAACTTTGGCAACGAACCTCAGGGAATCTCAAGGGAATCTAATTTCTTAGTGCAAAACCTTTGCTGTCTGACAGAAGAATTGGTATGTGACACAGTGACCCTTGATGTGTTGTTTGAGGCTTGCTGATGAAGGCCTAAATTCTTGTTCCATTAATGGCATTAACAAAATATTATGCAACTGGACTATATGAAGATTGAGGATTTAATACAAAAATAATATGACGCATGGAATTAGAAATTCAATCAAAAGTGCTAAATCAAGTTCTACATATTGCAAATCATCCACTCTCCTTCTTCAAACAACGTATGTAAATGATTTCCCTGACATATGATAATCTCTCACTTAAATTGTAAACCTAACGAACCCTTTAATTTGAACATATTTCTAATATAACAACCTTTTGTACCTGCCACATCAATTAACATAAGAGTGGTGTCTGTGAAACTACTGTTCAGTTTAATAAGATACTGTTAAATCATATTTTCGTGTGGTGAACTTTTCGTGGCTTGCGGAACGCAGGTATGTAAAGGAGGCATATGTCATTTTTGGGAAATTAAGACTTTTTGAAGAAAATTAAGTTTGAAAATTTACCAAAACCACTCATAAACTTAAGCTATTATTATTTATTGCATAAAGATAAAGGAGTGTCTAACGCAACGACGTGCCCCACCACCTAGGCATCACATGACTACTATTAATAGTGATTTTTCCTTAATACAAAAGCTAACAGAACAACTTTCAACAGAAACAGTACAAATTACTTGAAGTACACCTATGACGTCATCGGTGGTAGATTTTAATCAAAATGACAAGATACAGCATAACAAAATAAGAACATTTCATTGTTGTTTATGTTTACACGTTTCTATTCATGTTCTCTTAATACAAATATTACGAAAAATTGTGTTCTAAAATTGACGTAATCTCGCCTACTATGACGTCATACTGTAGCACTGATTTAGTCAAGGTAGAATATTTCGTATGCTTCCTTATTCCCCCTGCGAAAATCTCTTAGTTCGTGGGGATTTGATTTCGTGGATCAAGAATTTATAAGTTCTTATGTATGTAACATATTACATTTCCTGTTGGACATGCATTCGTGGGTCGAGTCATACCTCGAAAACAACGAAAATTAAACCCCAACAAAATTTGTGATATCACAGTTATAACTATATTTCCATTTGAAAAAAAAAATCCTTTGTTCTACTACCGAAGTCTTAGATCGACATAAAATAGATGCAGATTTAATTCAAAAGATATTTGGTAAGTTTTAAAAGACTAAAACGTTTTCCTTCACTTGCATTAAACATTTATGAAAGATATAAAAATAAAAAGGCCTATGCATGTTCCGGTGAATCCATATGGTCCTGATTCTCTTCAGCAGCGGATATTTTCTTATATTATCCTTCGGAAAACGTTGATTTTCATGTGTGGCTCTACCCTACCTGGGGATCATAATTTTTAAGAATCTTGAATCTAAAATCTGAGACTCAGTATGACTAATGCCTTGCTTTGTTGTTCTTGATAAGATAATAAAATACCCACATATTTCTAAGAAAATCCCATATTTCCAAGTCCCGTGGTCATGATTTGAATGAACTTGAACTATTGTCACTAATATTAGCTTTGCTGTTCTTTAGAAGTGATTTATATGAGTTTTGATTATATTTTCCTTTGTAAAACTTTGATACCTATTGATGTACCAACCTATTTCCGGAGTAATTGCAATGTTGTTATTAATCAAGCGTGCAAATACACTAAAACATCAATATGAATAGTAGAGGATGTTCTGGAGAAAAAGATGTTAATTTTTGGCCTATATATTCCTTTGTTAAACTTTGCCCCTCTCCCATCGTGTCCCTTTCCTAACCCCAGGAGTAATGTTTTCCACAAATTGAACTTACACAACGTAGGTATGGGTTCATAAATTTTTCAACTCTTTTGGCCCTAGGTTTTTTGGGATAACGATTTTTCTGTTACAATGTACGCTACTAAATTTATTTTGATTAATTTTTATATAACTCCTTAAAACGGGCTCAGTTCTTCATTTGAAAAATCTTGAATTCCATTTTGGCCCTTGGTCTCTTGGGAAAACGATTTTTCGATAATGCTACTTAATTTTAATTAATTCTTAATTATCTCCATAAAACAGGCACAGTTCTTCATTTGAACAATCGTGAATCTTTGTTGGGAAATGTGGTTATGTTTTGTCAAATAAACTAAAAAAAAAACAAGGATCTTTTTACATCTCATGTTTGTATTGTTTCAGAAG
Organism: Saccostrea glomerata; assembly: GCA_003671525.1. Lineage (NCBI taxonomy): Eukaryota > Metazoa > Mollusca > Bivalvia > Ostreida > Ostreidae > Saccostrea > Saccostrea glomerata. The sequence continues at coordinate 9,150 of PRKT01002512.1, read as the reverse complement.
GCTAGCAGATCCATATTTTTTTTTTTATTTTGGTCCTGCTAATTTTGTTTCTTTGTTGTTCATTTTCACTCATATGGTGAACTACTTGCTGATGGAGAGCTTTCAAATTTGACCTATACTCGGTACTTTCGGCCTTTGCGCAGGGAGGGATATTTCTAATGACAACAATTGTTGCAACACTTGGTTTATGTGGTCTCATCCGAAGTGCACATGTGACCACGTCCAACAGTGGGATTCTAACCTGCGACATTCGGGTCAATTCCTTATTCCACGGCTCTAATAGTGATTAAAGCAGACGCCCTTGCCACTGCTAATTTGAGAATATGTAGAGAATGAATTTCAACCCGAAACGGTTGATAAAAAAAGCGTAAACTGCTCCAGCAAACTAGGTTATATCATTGTAACTTGGGTAGCTATCAACTTATTCTTTATTTTTTATCACGACTTATTGAAGCTCTGTTACTCCCGGGAACAATTTCTTCAACTATTTCTTTTTCAATTTTCCTAATCTTAAAGACACTTTCAGATAATAAAATGTTAGTGAATTTTGATATTTCAAAATGACTTTCAAAAGTGCTATCTAATGACATTTACATGTTATATACTTAAAATAGCTTTAGCATGTGGTGAACAATTCTGTACAGTATTTAAGTGCTTTATTTTAAGAATATTGTACTGTGAAAGAACTCAATTTCGTCGGGCATGATTTTCCATGTTTTGTGGAATAAGGAAACTCACATTTATGTCCCCCACGAAGTTCTTAAATCGCAATATAACAACAACTCAACCATTTTTTCTTTAACAATGAAATATGATCCATTGAACAAAGATATTTTAATCAAACTACTAAAGTTTGACTCAAAAAAGTGATTTACAATATATTTATTATAAAGAAGCAGCCATCTGGGGAAAACATTCAGTGTGAAAACCTTTATTCTCTCTAATTAAAATCTTTATATAAATGCTCAAGGCAAACATTCCTGACAGAATAAAAACTTCCTTATTGAAACCATTTTTTATATTGGTGCAAAACTGAAATAGTATCAACAATTTTAATCAATACCGGTACCTGCAATCGCCTCCTATGTTTATATATTGGCAGAATTAAAAAAAAAATTCAAAAAACTTCAAATATCCATAAGTTACTTTTACTGATACTTCAATAATGTGTCATTTAAACACTTTTTCATCAAGGATAAACCTGATATTTTTAAAGTCGCCCTATCTAAAAATCTACAGGTACGTATTTTACTTAAAATGATCCTTAATTTTGAACAAAGAAATTTGGAGCCACAATTTTCTCTTCCTCTTACAGACATGCGTGTGAATGCTCTTTTGAGCATGTCTATGATGTAACAGTGCATATGCGTAAACGGCTGGTTTAAAAATTATTCGAGGTTGCAGCAGAAACAGAATCTTGAGACCTTACAACATTTAAACATACTCTATATTCTCAATTAAATGGTAGACTGCATTATCACTTTTCTCCACGAATTGGGTTGATTCAAAAATCCCAAATGAGACATTTCCAAATAAAACTTAATCGTTATGATTTTGGGAAGATTTAACAATACAATTACTTGAAAGTCACACGAATACAAGACAAGTCTTAGTCATTTTGGACACAAAGTTGCCTTTGTGGCATAAATTCTTTAAAGCATTTGAATAAGTCATGTAAATGAAGAAGTTATATCACTGAAATTTTTGACATTGTAGCTTTGAGAGGATTTAATTCTTGTTTTGTTATTCCTCGCATTTGACACAACAATTAGCCATACATTTTGAAAAAAAGAATATTAAGGTACAAAGTGATGTCAACTGCCAGATTTTGATTAATAGATCATTTGTTATAGAAAAAAAGGTAGCAGATAAAAGTGGTTTAATGCACAATTATCAGTCTTGATTTCAACTTTAAAAAAAAAACTATTTTAAGCACTCGCGACTGGTTGATGTGATATCAAAAGGGCAAAGAGTACAAATCCTTATACAGTTCTCACAGAAAAATGCCAAGACTGCTCTAAATGCAGCAATTATATAAATAAAAGATAATGATTAATGATATAATGCTAATTTTATTTATTGATTCAAAAGCGAAAAAAAAATGACTTGAAAAAGTCAAAGATAAACTTCAATTGTGGACACGCACTGCGCCGACAACTGATACCAGATTTAAGTTATCATGACCATACACGTATATATTCAGCACTGCCTAAAGCAAGTTTATATACATCACAAACATGAACTTCCAATGTTGCTTGATATTCATGGAGCAAAGCCTGTTTTGCTATAGCTTGTTAATATCATTACTTTGCTCAGTATTTTTTCTACAACATACACAAAACCCTCTAGTGAAAGAAAATGTAGAATTATTGTCATTTTCATCGTGTTCATCATATTCTACATTATCTTTTATATATTATTTCTTCTTCGACTTGTAAATGACCAGAAGCTGATGCTACATGCAGGGATGACATATATCACGCATACATTTTTCGGCACCATTTTCAATTAGTTTCTCTGCAACAAGAAGATGTTTTTCTTGAGCTGCAAAATGGAGGGGCGTTAAATTATTTTTATCGCGTCGATTACAGTACGCACCATGGTGTATTAGTGTTTATACAACAGACAGCAGACCATTTTTTGAAGCGAAATGCAAAGCTGACTGTCCTTCAGTATTACATTTGTTTATGTTAATACGGTGCTTAATGAGCATTTCTACAACAGGCAGATGACCTACAAATAATGCATAGTGTAAAGATGACAGACCGTCAATATCACACTTGTTGACGTCGGCGCCATATTCAACCAATTTCTCTACAACATGAACATGTCCTTCTGTTGATGCAAGATGTAGAGGTGATATATTTTCTTGATTACATTGATTACATTTAGCACCATGAGAGAGTAATGTTTCTACAACGGGCAAATGACCATTCTGTGCTGCTAAATGTAAAGGAGATAGACCAAAAATGTCACATTTGTTTATGTCAGATCTGTGCTCAATTAGTTTTTCACCACATGAAGATGTCCTTTCCATGACGCTAAATATAAAGGTGACCGACCTTGATTATCACACTTATCGATGTCGACAAGATTATGAATTAATTTTTCTACAACAAAAACATGACCCTCTAGGGATGCTCTATGTAGTGGAGTTAAATAATTTTTATCGCATCGATCACACTCAGCACCATTTTGAATCAATATTTCGACAACGGGTAAATGGCCATGCTTTGATGCTAAATGCAAAGATGACTGGCTATGATTATCACACATGTTGATATCGGCACCATGTTTTATAAAGTGTTTAACAACGATAAGATGTCCTTCAGATGACGCTAGATATAGAGGAGACCGGCCATGGAAATCACATTTGTTAATATGGACACCTAATTCCATGAATTTCTTAACAATAAGAATATGGCCTTCTTGTGACGCAAGATGAAATGGTGTTGATCCATTTTTATTCCCTCGGTTATATTCTGCACCGTAATAAATTAATGTTTTTACAACGGAAAGATGACTATGTTGTGAAGCAAAATGCAGGGACGAAAACCATTACTATCACATTTGTTAATCTCGGCACCTTTCTTGATGAGTTTTTCAACAATATCCAAATACCCAAAATGAGACCCTGCGTGCAGTGGAGACACACCCCTTCCGTCACATTTATTACAATCAGCGCCGTATTCAAGAAGTTCCGTTAAGGTTTTGAGATCTCCAGTTCTTGCCGGGGTCCACAGGGCAGGATAAAAACTGTTGCCGGGATTAAGACTTCCTCCATTTCTTATTAAGTATCTCATTACGTCATAATTCATTCTCAAGCATGCAGCAATAACTGGGGTAATGAATCTGTGTCGGTTGTACATTATATCGACTTTTCCCACGGGCATTTTGTTTATATATCTCTTCCCAATTTTTTCTATCAAGAATGTTACCATATCTAAATTTCCATTATAACACGCTAATACCAGTAATCTTGCTTGCTCTTCCTCTGATGATCCAAGAATTAAATCTATGGATTGACTATTCCTAACCACCAAATTCATAAAATATTTCAGCAAGTCAAAGTGACCTTAGTAAATAATGAAGCTGATTGCGCGTATTTTATAGATGTCATGTGGGCAAAAACATTTTAAGCCAATGAGTAGGACTTGTCTGTCTAATTCCCTCTGTTCTAGCGCTTCTTCTTCTGCTTCTTCTTCTTCTTCTGCTTCTTCTTTTTTAGCTTCTTTCCGTGATCCAAGCATTACACTATCATTTCCTTCTTTCCTAGGTAAAAAGAAAGACTTCTTGACATCTTCAAACGGTGATTCACACAAAATGTTTTTAAACTGTTGCTCAAAATCAAAATCCTTGAGTACAGCATTTAAAAACACATCGTGAAGTTTCCCATTCTTAACATCAATGTATAATCTTCTTGCAAGGTTTTAGTCAATCACGATATTCTGATAAATAAACTTAAAATGTATCACTTTGACCAAATGTCAATTAAATGGTTTTATTCCTATTTGAGCTCCAGAACACAATGTGTAAAATTAGGTACTTATTCCTCTAAATTTATGCCCGTCACAGCAGGTGTGCCACAAGGTTCTATTTTAGGGACACTTTTTTTTTTACTATATATAAATGATCTTCCTCTACATGTAAATAATACAGATATTGATTTGTTTGCTGATGACGCAACTTTACATACATATCATAATAATGTGCATTCTATTGAAAAATGCCCTAAATGTTGATTTGTGTGAGATTGCAGACTGGTGTTCTAGAAATCAAATGGTGTTGAATTTTTGAGAAGACAAAATGTATGCTTATGGGAACTCAACATAGGAAATCTAAATTAACAACTTCAAAATTAGATTTGTGTGTATCAGACAAAGTTCTTAAAAATGTTGAATCAGAAAAACTCCTGGGAGTACATATTGATCATTCATTGCGCTATATTAGTCATATTGATTCTATGTGCAAGTCCTTCACGTATAAACTATTTACATTACGTAAAATTAAAAAAATTCTCCCATTAAACACGCGGAAACTTTTTTATAATGCATACATTCTGCCATCTTTAAATTATTGCTTAGCTATATGGGGCAATGCTCCAGGTGCTGGCATAGAAAGAGTTTTTAAACTAGATACGATCTCGTTGCGAGCAACGAGAGGTCTTCCGTCCGATACAGGAAAAAAAACCTCGTAAAATTAAGCTGAAAAGTGACTCAAAATTTTGGTTACAAGGAGGATTGAACTCAGGTCGCCAACGGGAATGCGCTTTATTTTCTCTTTTATCCCTAACGCGCAAACCATTAAGCTATAATTGGGAACACTGCTCTAAATATACTTGTGTATACTTTTGCAACAGTATACCTGACTTTGAATCAGAAATGGCGGGGCACTTTTCATAATTTCGCACCAAACGCCACGAGTAAACATTCACGCCTTTTTTTCAGGACTGATCTATTAAATAGGTGTGATAGCTTTAATGAAATTAAATAAATAAAACGTTCTTATGGCCTTTATTTTATTTCGACGTTAAGAAAGAATATTTAACACATTGTACACATTACATATCGTATCTAGCCCAGTTACACTAAAGCAGTGAAACGGAAATTAAGTTTCAAGATTGACACTCAATTGCAACGTACTACAACGTGAAAGTCCAGGTAGTTTTTCATATTTCATGCATCCTTATGTCAGAATGGTGTAATCAAACGCTCAGCAGCCTCCATAAACCCCTACTCGCGAAATGGCGGAGTCAACAGAGACAGCCGCCATCTTGGGCCCGCTTCAGATTTTCAAATATTAATATCTAGCGTTCAGATTAACCAATATTCAAACAACTTAGTTATTGAGCATATATAGAAAAGTCTCTATTAATATTCCAAAAATCAATAATAAATAATGGAAAACAAAAAAGTTAGAAAATAAGCTTTTTTTCAATTCGCATCTCCTAACGACAGGAAGTATTGACGATGAACAAAATGTCGCGTCCTGGATAGTATCTATCACGATCTATAATCCCTGAAAGTTTCACATTGATATCTTTTACCGTTCTTGAGATTAACTGCAGAAAAAATTGCATTTTAAAATCAGAAAATTGTCCGTAATTTGGCACCAGAAAAAAATTTCCAAAAAATTTCTTGGATAAAATAACTTCAGATAGCAACACATTGTTCCAGCAAATTTCATGAAAATCCATCCAGTAGTCTTCGAGAAATCGCGTGCACAAAATTACATGGTCAGAAAAATAAAAATAATAACTAGAAACTCTTGTTGCTACAGCAACAAAAAACGGTCTTCCGTTCTCCTCTATTTATCTGTATGAATGAGCTTTTATCTATGTTAAAAAGGCATAAAATATTTAAAATGATTACAGGAAAAAAAACGGCCGGAGGTGTAACTTACCAAGATTCTCGACGTAACGCCAGGATAAGTTTGGTGTCTTCACCACTTACTGTTTACGAGATCTCTCCGTGATAACTTCTCATCTTAAGGACAGGAAATCACGCGACCGGAAGTAATTTCAAAAAGATATTTGACGTTACTGTAGACATTTGCAGTCTAAATAACATATCCAAAAATTATTACAAATACATTCTCCATTAAAAGTATTTACGGGAAAGAAAAAATTCTCAAATTATGTAGTTTTTCTCTTATAACCGGAAGTTGTCGTTTTTGTTTACAGTGGGACTGATATATTTCGAAACTACGAATAAGATGCTATAATGTGATGCAAAAAAGAATTCATAAAAGAAAAGTTAAAATTTTCGATTTCTTAGATCACTTCCTGTGACTACCGGAAGTGACCGCGGAGAATCTTAACCCAAATGGTTTTGCCTTCTCATCAAGATCCAGAACTCCTATAAGTTTGGTGTCTTCATCTTTTACCGTTTACGAGATCTCTCTATGATAACTTCTCATTTTGAGGACAGGAAATCACGCGACCGGAAGTGAATTTTACAAAGAAATTTGACGTTACTGTAGACATTTGCAGTCTGAATAACATATCCAAAAATCATTACAAATAATTCATGTATAAAAAATATTTAGGGGAAAGAAAAATACTAAAAATATGCAGTTTTTCTCTTACAACCAGAAGTTGTCGTTTTAGTTTCCGGTGGGACTGAAATATTTCAACACTACATGTAAGATGCTATAATGTGATGCAAAAAAAGTTTTAAAAAAGAAAAGTTTAAATTTTCGATATTTATGAACACTTCCTGTGACGACCGGAAGTGACGGCGGACAACCTTAACCCAAATGGATTTGCCTACTTATCAAGATCTATCATCCCTGTAAGTTTGGTGCCTTGATCTCTTACCGTTTCTGAGATCTCACTCGGATTATATATTTTTTTAAAAACAGGAAATCGGACAAATCTGACGACCGGAAGTAAATTTTGAGAAAATGAAAAAAACGTCTCGGGTTATTTTCATTCCCTATCAACCCTGAAAATTTCAGGAAAATCCGTCCAGCTATCTCTGAGAAATCCTGCCGACAAGATTTGGGGAAAAAAAATAATAATAATAAGAACTAGAAACTCTTGTTGCTACAGCAACAAAGAAGGTCTTCCGTTCTCCTCTATTTATCTACATGAATGAGCTTTTATCTATGTTAAAAAGGCATATAATATTTTTAATGATATCAGGAAAACAAACAGCCGGAGGTGTAACTTACCAAGATTCTTTACTTTACTTTAGACAATTATAGTCTTAATAACATGTACAAAAATCATTTTCAATTTTTTATCACTTCCTGTGATGACCGGAAGTGACGGCGTAAAAAAATTTACCCTATATTTTTTTGCCCAATCTTCATGTTGTTTTATTCAAATAAGTTTAGTGTCTTGATCTGTTACAGTTTAAGAGATCTCGAAATATTATCTTCTCATTTTGAGGACAAAAAAATCACGTGACCGGAAGTAAATTTTTGAAAAGATATTTGAGGTTACTCTAGATATTTCAGTCTAAATAACATGTCCTAAAATCATTTCTAATGCTCTTCTTATCAAAAATATTTATGGGATAGTATACATGTAATACTAAATTTATGCAGTTTTTCTTTCATAAGCGGAAGTTGTCCATTTTGTTTCCAGTGGGACTGACATATTTCAAAACTACAAAAAAGATGCTATAATGTATTACTAAGAAAGATTCCATAAGAAAAGTTTTTATTCATTTGGTCACTTCCTGTGACAACCGGAAGTGACGGTGGACAATCTTCTCCTGACTAGTTTTGCCTACACATCAAGATCTAAAAGTTTGGTGTCTTAATCTCTTACCCTTTACGAGATCTAGTTATGATAACTTCTCATTTTGAGGACAGGAAATCACGCAACCGGAAGTGAATTTTATAAAGATATTTGGCGTTACTGAAGACAGTTACAGTCTTAATAACATATCCAAAAATCATTACAAATACTTCATCTATAAAAAATATTTACAGGAAAGAAAAATACTCAAAATTATGAAGCTTTTCTCTTATAACCGGAAGTTGTCTTCTTTGTTTCCGATGTTACTGACTTATTTCAAAACTACAAATAAGATGCTATTTTGTGATAAAAAAAGTTTCCATAAGGGAAAGTTGAATTTTTGGACTTCTTAGATCACTTCCTGTGACGACCGGAAGTGACGACAGACGATCTTATCCCCCATGGAATTGCTTACTCATCAGGATATACCACTTGTAAAAGTTTGGTGTCTTAATCTCTTACTGTTTAAGAGATCTAGCTATAATAACTTCTCATTTTGTGGACAGAAAATCACACGCAACCGGAAGTGAATTAAAAAAAAATAGTTGATGTTACTGTGGACATTTGCAGTCTGAATAACATATCCAAAAACAGTTGCAAACACTTTATCTATAAAAAATATATATTGGAAAGAAAATACTCAAATTATTTAGTTTTTCTCTTATAACCGGAAGTTGTCGTTTTTGTTTTCGGTGAAGCTGATATATTTTGAAACTACGAATAAGGCGCTATAATGTGATGCACTAAACGTTCCATAAAAGAAAAGTTGAAATTTCCGATTTTTTGACCACTTCCTGTGACGACCGGAAGTGACGGCGGACAATCTTAACCTAAATGATTTTGCCTTTTCGTCAAGATCTACCACTCCTATAAGTTTGGTGTCTACATCTCTTACCGTTTCC
>PRKT01002511.1:0-15071 GCA_003671525.1 Saccostrea glomerata | reverse complement strand
CCCTCCGACACTTTTACTGATCAGCAATTTTTTTTTAATTTTTGGCAGTCAGTTTTCCCTGATAATACTCCTTCCTTTCAAAATCTATCCTTTAAAAAGACTGACATTATATATTTCTTTCATGGCTGCTAAAATTGATTTTAAAAAATTCAAATTGATACGACTGGTAAGGTTTATTTACATTTTAATTCTGCTACTCTCTTGTATTTGGCTAGGACTTAATAAAATGCAAACAAGTAATGAGCTGTTTCATTTTATCAGTGAATCATATAATAAAACAATTATTGCTGTTTTTTTCGGTCAGTACAATGATTTAGCCATCTTCAAATTACAATATTCACCTCGCCCTTCGGGCTCGGTGAATATTGTACTCCTCAGATGGCTAAACCATTGTATTGACCTCAAAAACCAGCAATAATTGTATATTATAACACCTGTTTATTTCCACTTTTTATAGTTATAATCCTCAACTCTAAAATGCTTTTACAATTGTCCTGTTAATTAGGAAACAAAAATTTGTTTGCTCGGCACATGAGTCATTTGAATATTGGGAAATAATGTGAACATCTGAAAATATTAATATTTTTTTCATACAGTATAAAGCAGCTAATGGTATGGGTGCTAGCTAGCGTGTGTTTTGATACCCATTGGTGACACAATGCACTTAAAGCCGCTTAACCCGAAACAGGCACATATTATCTTACACAATAAAAGTACGTCATTACATAGATAAAATAAAAAATAAGTTATAAGATTGATATAATAGTTTATTACAACAGTCATTATATAAAAAACGAGATCAAACACCTTATTGACAAACATTAGTTCCTGACGGGAGTTAAGATCTGTTGTGAAGTCAATTTAAATAAAAAATAAGTTTATCGGATATATCAAATAATGAAGATAATTCAACCCCGAGTTTTTTTCTCTATTATTAGAAGCCTTAGTCATAATACATCTTTTCAAAATTAAGAAATTAATTGAATATAATCCATTGTAATTTGTATGTTTATATTCATATTTAAAGAATAAAGGAAAATCAGATATTTTAAATGATTTTTTAAAGGAGCTAAAATGTTGTCCGTGTACAGGTAATGTATGTACTTTGTTGTGAAATAAAATGCTCGGGTGTGTTCTTCATGAGATAAACATGTAAGCGATAAATTAATTTTTCGAAGGTTATTTCACGCGATATCAACAATGATCAACATAGGATTATTTTTTGTGTGACCTAACAAAATTTTTTTTTTTAACTTTTGAATTTTGATATCTTTTAAAAGAAAAGGACTTTGGGGATATAATTTGACAAAAGTTGAAACAATTTATGGACAATTATTTTTCAAGAAGAAAATCGAATATGTATTTTTAGCGATTAGAATCGGACCAAGCGGCTTTAAATAAACATCTTGGACTTAATTACTTGTTAATTAAATTTAAACAGGCAGGTTTCATGACTGAATATCCATTTGGCTCTTTAGCATGAAATGATATCGGGATCGACCTCACAGGTTCATTTTCAAAATGGCGCTCGATCACTGGAAAGAGAAACGTGATGTTTATATTTTAGATTTTAATGTTTATTCAATAAATATCGAAGCGTAAGTAAAAATATTCATTTTTAAATGTTGTTAGCTCTCCTGGTCAGAGACCAGAAGAGCTTATGCGATTGTCATGCGTCCGGCGTCCGTCCGTCTGTCTGTAAAATTTTTTTCAAAATGCTACTCCTTCTACATTTTTGATCTGATTTCAATATAACTTGGCATATAAGTAGACTACACTAAGATACATAATTCTGTTTATGGATTTTGATTTCGACGAATGGTGTTGGCATTGTTACTAAAAGTAGAAATTTCTTTGAAATTCTTTCAAAATGCTACTCCTCCTACAGTTTTGGTCTGATTTCAATATAACTTGGCACACAAGTATACTTCACTAAGATACATAATTCTGTAAATCGGTTTTTGATTTCGATGAACGGTGTTGGCGTTGTTACTAAAAATAGAAATTTCTGTGAAATTCTTTCAAAATGTTACTCCTCCTACAGTTTTGGTTTGATTTCAATATAACTTGGCACACAAGTAGGCTACACTAAGATACATAATTCTGTTTATCGGTTTTTGATTTCGACGAATGGTGTTGGCGTTGTTACTAAAAATAGAAATTTCTGTGAAATTCTTTCAAAGTGCTACTCCTCCTACAGTTTTGGTCTGATTTCTATAACTTGGCACACAAGTAGACTACACTAAGATACACAATTCTGTGTATCGGTTTTTGATTTCGACGAACGGTGTTGGCGTTGTTACGTAAATGAGAAATTTCTGTGAAATTCTTTCAAAATGCTACTCCTCCTACAGTTTTTACTCTGATTTCAATATAACTTGGCACGCAAGTAGACTACACTAAGATACATAATTCTGTTTATCGGTTTTTGTGTTCGACGAACGGTGTTGGCGTTGTTACTAAACATAGAAATTTCTGTGTAGTTCTTTCAAAATGCTACTCCTCCTACAGTTTTGATCTGATTCCAATATAACTTGGCAAACAAGTAGACTACACTAAGATACATAATTCTGTGTATCTGTTTTTAATTTCAACTAATAGTGTAGGCGTTGTTACTAAAAATAGAAATTTCTGTGAAATTCTTTCAAAATGCTATTCCTCATACAGTTTTGGTCTGACTTCAATATAACTTGGAACACAAGTAGACTTTACTAAGGTACATAATTCTTTATATCCGTTTTTGACTTCAATGAACATTATTACCTTGGTTAAAAAAGATAGCAATTTCTAGCTGTTACTCTCAAACTGCTACTTCAAATACAGTTTTAGTCTGATTATAATATAATGTGGCATGCAAGTAGACTACACTATGAACATAAAGAAACTTATTCAAGGATCATTATTCTCTTTTTTGCTAGTGTTAAGTTTCAATTCCCAACTGCTTAAGTACTTTCCTCTTCCTTTGCTATAAGTACAAACCAGTAGAGCCTCAGTCTCGACAGAGACTTCTGGTTTTTCTTTAAAACTCGCATCATATAATTATTTAATGAAATAAAGCGTGTTTGTAGTTGCTTTGAACCAAAAACATGGCATGCTCGACAGAAATCGAAAGTAGGAATCACAAATTATGTAGTCGTTAAATTCAGGTAAAATAATGGTGACTGAACCCTGGAAAATCATAAAAAAAACCATGCAAGAAGTTACACATGCGAATGTCCACAATATTTATGCGAAATTGATGCGATTTTCATGAAACTGAAATTTCGCATGATATTCACGCGACCGGACGTATTTCTTAGCGATCCGGATTTCTTTCTTTAATAATAGTGTTCTTAAAAATTTCCAATTCAACATGTAACTAAGTTTGTAAATATATAGTGTTTAGTAGTAGTGCTAGTTGCTTTTGCTTTTCTTTTTCCTTTGTTCTTATGACCTTTTAACTTTTTTCTTTGTCCTGAGGAAGGGAAAGGGCGTCCCGAAAATTTGACAATTTTTATTGTTCGTGTCGTTTAGTCATTTTACTGCTTTTTATATATATATATATATATATATATATATGATATGAATATATATACACAGCATGTTCACTTGCACTCAGCTTTCAATGCTTGTGATCATCCCTTGAATGATCTGTTCAGGTTCTTGCTTCTCCTGAAAAATCAAAATATGAATGTTCATGTGTTTTCCCTTAGTAAGCCAACCATAATGGTTTGTTTAACATGTTTAATGTACTCTGACTGAGAGATCAAAATTCACATACGTCATACTAATTTTAAGGTTACCCGAGCCCAAGGTTTTAGTAAGCTTTTCTGATCAAAATTTGTCCGTCATCTGTTGTCGTCGTTGTTGTTGTTGTAAACTTTTCACATTTTCATCTTCTTCTCAAGAACCACTGCGCCAATTTCAATCAAACTTGCCACAAAGTATCCTTGGGTAAAGGGGATTCAAATTTATTCAAATAAAGGGCCACGCCTTTTTTCAAGGGGAGATAATCATGAATTAAAGAAAAATTAATGACATTTTTAAAAAATCTTCTTCTCAAGAACCACTTGCCCAGGAAAGATAAAACTCATGTTAAATCATCCTCAGGTAGTGTAGAATCAAGTTTGTTCAAGTCATGAACCCCGGGGGTAGGGCGGGTCCAAAATGGTCGATCAAAGTTTTACATAGGAATATATAGGAAATATCTTTAAAAATCTTCTTCTCAAGATCCACAGGGCAAGGAAATATGAAACTTATTTGAAATCATCCTCAAGTAGTGTAGATTCAAGTTTATTCAAGTCATGACCCCCGGGGCAAGGGTGGGGCCAAAATGGCCAATCAAAGTTTTACATAGGAATACTTAGGAAAAATCTTTAAAGATCTTCTTCTCAAGAACCACTTGGCTAGGAAAGATGAAACTCATGTGGAATCACCCTCAGGTAGTGTAGAATCAAATTTGTTCAAGTTATGATCCCCGGGGATAGGGGGAGCCAAAATGGCCGATCAAAGTATTACATAGGAATATATAAGGAAACCTTTTTAAATCTTCTTTTCAAGTATTTCAAAGCCATGATTAGTAATATTTATATGGAATCATCCTCAGTTATGTAGATTTTTGTTCATTGAAATTATGATCCCCTGGGGGTGGGGTGGGGGATAAATTTCAAGCCCCCCCCCACTTAAGTTAATTTAATTAATTAATTTGATAGTAGAATGGGCATTTCTGTTAAATACAATTTCAACGGAGTAAAATTTTAATGCGGGATTTTTTTAGCAGTTTTAGTTGATATCTTTATAAATTCATTAACTGATATACAGTTATTTTCACACTTTGTTTATCCTTATTCTAATCGCAGCACAGTTAAGGTTACAAATGGAAATATCGGCGATTTCTAAATATAAAAAATACATACTTTATTAGGATGGGCTATTCTTTTTATGAATTCACTGATATAAAAAAAAAATCTACATGTTGGGGACATTTAGATTTTTTTTATTTAGACTTGTCATGTAATGTCGACGTCACATGACTTTGGCAATTATACTTGCAGTTTAGAGGTCATCTATAAATTTCAATATTGCAAGGGCATAACCAAGTTAAATATCTTAGTTTATTTTATAATCCTTTTCAACACTATATGTAGTTTGTGAAAAGTACTGCGAACCTATATAGATTCCCTTTTTTAATTGGTAAAATTTAATTTGTTTGACGGCAAGTTGAATATATTGCTGGTCAACATTAAATATAGCTATAATTAATTTTATTTGCAAGATTTCAAGAGGTTCACAGCACTTTTCAATTTTCTTAATGTTTCTTCGAGTTTACGTGTAAAATTTTAACAAGATACATTGACGGTATGCCCTTGCAATAAATCGATTAATTAGGGTCCTTCCATTACTTTTTCAATGAATCTGCATACAAACACACGACATTATCGCTCGTCTCGAGAAAGCACGTACGGATTATAAATAAAAAACTAAAATAGACATCGCATCCAAGTTAACGGCTTTTTATTTAACTGCAAATAATATTTTATTTGAGAACAAAAGACATTTTTCATTGTACAAAAATGACTTGATCAGCCTCTCACTGTGGTAGGATTTCATTTGTCATACTGGCGTACGCCGAATGCGCCGCTTGACCTTTCGTAACCCGGCTTGGTACTTCATTTGACCAGGGAAGATTCGCCGGCGTACGCCGAATGCGCCGGTCTGAAATGACCGGCGAGGAAATCGCCGGTCTTAGAAAAATTTGCGGGAAGGGAATACAACTGTGAAAATGCAGACAATTTTTACCTAATCGACACGTTCTTTTTTTGTTTGCATATTTTGATCAAATCTGTATTCATATATTTAAAATATGTTTTTATTTTCTGAAAAATAAAATTTTTCATGAGGTTCATATCTTTTTTTTAAATTGAATTTCGATTTATTCTCCTAAGACATAATGTAAAAAGTGATAAAACTTAATTAATAGATTATCATTTAGCGTAATTATTCATTTTTTAAAAATGTTTTCGCCGGTTTACTACATTTGCCTCTTAGCCGTTTTACGCCGGTCTTATGACCGGCGCAATTCGGCGTACGCCGATCAGTGACAAATGAAACTGACACACTGTGTACAAACTGCGTCATTTTTGCGAGATGACGTTACATTGACAAGTGCATTGCAATCGATGCATCGTTTATATACAGTGTTCGAAATAGGCGTCGGTCCGTCGGCCCTGCGCCGACGTACAGTTCGAAGGACTCGTGAACAGTGCGACCATACGGGTCCTTCTCATCAATTTGGGCCGACACGGTTGCCGGGAAAAAAAATTGACAACCTGTGTTGGTTTATGTATTTAGATGACCACATTTATCTATCCAGCATTTTGATTGGATTTGTTGAAAGCAGTGAACCAATGAGCGAGTTTATTAGAAATTACGCATGAGAATGATGAGATTGTTAAAACTAGTGAATTGTATGATGATAAAATCAGTCGATCAGTGATTTTTATATCGTTATACGGTATTGAATTAAAATTTCAAATTTTAAACTTTTCTCGATCATTTAAAATTGTGTTATTTCACTAAAAAATGTTTAACTGTTTCATACTGTAAATGCTTGTAATTTATGAGAGAACACTTATCTTTAAATGAACTTATTTTACCCAATCCGATAGGGAAAACAATGTGGCGATTTTTAAATACTAGTTCAGCTACACCGCCAGCAAAAAAAGCAAAGACTTCAGAGGAAAAACGATTAACACAGAAAGAGTATGAAAAGAAAAGAAAGCCAACATCTTTTCAAGTCAAATGGCTACAAGGGTATAAGGCATGGCTTCTATATGACGGGAAAAAAAATGTTTTGTAAAATGTGTCGGTCATCATATGGCCAATTGGCTGTTAAACGTCTTGCCGACAAGGGTGGTTTTAAAAATTATTCCAAAGGGCCGTTCGTGGTTGGATGTGAAAATTATAAACACTCAACTTTGATTGCTCATGAAAAATCAGAAGGACATATACTTGCTGTACAGCATTCTGAATGTATGAAAGCCCCTCCAGGGACAACACCAGCAGAAAAATATATTCAGCAGTTTTCAAAAAGCTGAATATACTTTTCCGAAATGCACATGCACTTGCAAAAATCAGTCGTCCCTTGAGAGATTTTAACTGGATGGCTGCATTAGACGAAAAAAAAGGCATTCAAGTTGGAGAAACATACAGGAATGATAAGTCGTGTAAGTCATTCATTTCAGCCATAAGTAGTGTAGAACAAGATAAAATCAAAAAAGAACTTGACAATCATAAGTTTCTTACAATTATTAGTGATGGATCAACAGACGTATCAGTTGTAGAGAACGAAATAGTATACTGCAGATCTGCTTTCTGTGGATTGGCAAAAACATTCTTTATCTCAATGGAAGCAGTTGGGAAAGCTAATGCAGATGGAATTTATAAAGCAATAACTAACAGTTTTACATCAAACATCGGAGCCAATAGTCTAGATAAAGTTGTTGCTTTTGTTGCTGATGGAGCTTCAGTAAATACTGGTGAGAAAAACGGTGTAATAGCGAAACTAAGAGAACAATTGTCACCATCCATCGTAATGGTAAAATGCCTAGTTCACAGAATTGAATTGGGATATAAAGAAGCACTGAAGTGTAAGTCCTATGACGGACTTGTTAACATGTTAACTGGACTCTATGCATTTTATCACAGAAGTCCATTACAGAGAAATGGGTTAAAAGATTCATTTGCTACATTAAACATTTCTCCCATCATGCCAAGCCGCTCTGGGGGAACTCGGTGGTTGTTTCACACTCTGTCAGCACTATTTAAGTTCTGGAGAGGATATAAAGCCATTTCTGCTCACCTAAATCAGGTACTTATAACTTAATAGATTAAGTGTACAGGTATTGAGATAATTTGATTCTTGATTATAAACATTTATCAAAGATGTGATGGACAAAGTTACAAAGTAATATTTACCAATGATTTTATTTAGGTTTCTTTGATGGATCCGAAAAACACCCCAAAAGCCAAAGCCCTTTTGAAGTTGATGCACTCAAAGTCTATCATCCATTTTGCTCATTTTCTTCATGATATTCTAAACGTCTTATCAAGACTTTCCTTGGAGCTCCAGAAAGTGGATTCCTCTATTTACCTCTGTCATGAACAGATGCTTCTTTAAGAAAACTCCAACAAAGGTAATTAAAAAATTTCATCTCTTAATTTTGTTTTATTGATGAATTTACCCTTATATACATTAATTTAAAAAAAATCCTGTGTAGACCAGGTCAGATGCTGCAGGAATTATCAAGTGAAAATCAGGGAGATACATTCCAAGGAGAGAAGTTAGTAGGTCATTTTGCATACCCATCTGACATAGTTAAGAAACTGCAGAGATGTTTGGAAGTCAGATTTGGTGATTTGACTGATGATTTAATGTCCAGTACAAAAATTGTTGACCTATCATCTTGGCCTGTAGAACAGTATGAGGGTTGGTCATTTTACAGTTGAAAGGTGTCCTGAGTTAATACCTTTTTACCCGTTACAACTTATATTTAATGTTCTCCATGTTCACCTAATTAAATAATTTCTCCCATTCTGTTTGGTTTGGATATTATTATTTGTATTGTTTGTATTTTTATGTTTTTTTTGTTGCAGTTCTTGTTATTTCTGTTTATTTATAGCATTCTTTTAATGGAAAATAGAACATTTTTGTAGTTGTATCAAAATGGATTAATGTTAATTAATTGCAGATATTAGATATGTAATTTTATTATTTTATAACATGGTAAAAAATATTTTCAGAATTTGGTGATCAGAGTGTGAGAATCCTGATAAGCAAGTTTAAAGATATTCTTCAGAAGCAGTGTGTTGACACGGGAGCCATTGTTGCAGAGTGGGAGCTTTTAAAACAACTTTTGTACACCAAGTATGTTTTCTTAATTTATTCTAACCTCTCAGTTACCTACAGTAAAAATAAAATTTCATGGTTTTTTGGTTTAACTTTTATGGCTTAAAAGTAAATGTCAGGTAATTGTTATTACAGTGAGAAAATTTTTTAGATCTTAGATCTAGTTGATCTTGTACTGTCATTACCAGCCAGTTCCTCTGAGTGTGAGAGAGGGTTTTCTGTAATGAAAATGACTAAAACTGACTATAGAAATCGATTGTCCAGTCACACTCTTTCCCAGCTGATGGTGATCAAACTTCACTCTCCAGAAATAGAAAGCTTTGACCCAGGGCCAGCCATCCATGCTTGGAACACAGGTATATAACTATAAGTATTGCCTATTAAAAGAAAAGTTTAAGTACAGGATGTAAATTAATATATGAAAGGTATTTCACATGACTTTTATACAAACAGGCACCAGGAGAAGACCTATGTTTAAAACATGTCGGCCCCTTGACAGACTAAAACAAGCACATTCAGACACGGTAGCAGCAGACTGCCCAGACATGCAGACACCAGAGATTGAGAGTAGGGAAGCAGAAGAAGACGCAGAGGAAGAAGCAGAGGAAGGAATGAAAGACTAAGAGGATGATTATGACAGTGATTTCAGTGACAATTTTGTTTCCGAGTCTGATAATTCTGATGTAGATACATGTATTCTTGCTGCAGCTGATGATCTCAGTGAATAAATCATTTATTTTCTGAGATGTTTGAATAAATGTATGAAATCAATTTTCGGGTCTTTATTTTAATAAAATGTGATGGGTAAATTTTGGGCCTACACTGCCTTGGAAGGACTCATGTAAACCCCCTTGTTGTGGGTCCTTTGGTCCCATAGGAAATAATTTTGAATTTCGAACACTGACAAAGTGATATGATATGCCATTATATATCAAGCATTACTGGCAGAAATCAGCTTTTGATACCTGCCTCCATTGATGGCAAGTGAAATGATAACCTTTATCATCAAAATAATTTAGGAATACATGTATGAATGGACTGTGTCCAAAATCTTTGTTCAATATTTAGAATGTAGTCACTAAAATGGTAACGATGTTAGTGATAATGATACCACCATTAGCATCACACTTCAAGACGATGGAGAAACTATTGATTTAACCTTATGGTGGGAGATTTCAGTGGAGAAACGTAGAATTGGGAAAATTTTGAGCATATCCCCCCGCCTTCTTAAGATGTTTCCACCTTCACAATTTTGATGATTCAAAGTACAAAAACTGCATTAATTTTCATTTAATATACTATGTATATTCCAATTATTGCAAAAATGTATAGGTCACCATATATTTAAGATGCAAAACATAATAAACGGAGGTGTATGTCAACATTAAAAATTTGCACTTTTTTGCAAAAAGTACTATGAAAAATATGTAAAAACTGGTTAAAATGTATTTTTATGATGCTGAATGTTTCTAAATACTTCCTGCTTATAAGATAATTTTGAATTGTGAATATTAAATTTTGAACTGTGAATATCAGGGAAACTTGACAGAATTACTGGCGACATTTAGAAACGTTCTTTTGAAGTATAAAAGCTACAACTTCAAGAATTTTCCAACGTCTTCGCTGTAGATGAACTTGATCTCGGAAACTTCGACGAGATCCAGCACCAAATAGATACTGGTAATGCGCCTCCCGTTTAGAAGCGGGTGAAGAGTTATTGAATCTGGCATTAACCTCTGCGCTAATTGGTGAATAACCAGGATGCGCTTATTGGTTAAGTCCACATTGAGAGTTATACATTTGAAAATTACAATTTACTAAGAAGGGAGGGCATATTGCTTTGCCGCTGTCTGTCGGTTAAATCAGTCTATCTTTCTGTCAGTCCACCAAGTTTCTCTTCATTTTGAAAGAAATTTTGAAAACTAAATGATTTTATGTCGCTTAGGATAAAGAACGGATAATTTCCAAAGAAAATGGACTGGAAGTATC
This sequence comes from Saccostrea glomerata, assembly GCA_003671525.1. Lineage (NCBI taxonomy): Eukaryota > Metazoa > Mollusca > Bivalvia > Ostreida > Ostreidae > Saccostrea > Saccostrea glomerata. The sequence continues at coordinate 4,195 of PRKT01002511.1, read as the reverse complement.
CAGGGCAACAACAGTTGGGACCACAACAAGGCCTTTGGAGTTAAGTGCTGGACCCATTCCCCAGCCTGAACTAGTTTCCATGGTAATGTAATAAATTTAGGTCATGAACTATTTTAATAAAAGCACATTATGCACTATCAAGTATTTCTCTCCTGTCAATACACGTACGGAAGGAATATAGAGTAATGAATATATTATTGTTTAGCAAAATAGGTTGGCAATCTCTACATCTTTAAATTTTAAGGATTGTTTACTGTTTAACGTCCCTATCCAGAATATTTCACTGATATGGATCTTTAAAGGAGGACAGTAGTAAATGGTACATTATACAGAAAACATTTTTTTAAAATCAGGTGAAGGTCATAAATTTAGGATGATGTTTGGAAATGTGAGGACAAAATTAAAGATGAGGAAGCGACAAAAAAAATTGTAAAACTTTAGAATATACAACTCTTTTCGTGCTTATAAATATCACAAATCTATTTAGACTTGAGGTAGCTCATTATATGGTACACTTAAGATTTTGTTATTCCATAAACTTTATCAGATAATTTTAGTATCAATCAGTTGTGTTTGGTATAATTTGTTTTTATCTTCAATGAAATGCCTATTTTAGCTATTTAAAGTTTTCATGCCCATTGGTGGAGAGAACATGAAGAAAACAGTCAGGAGATTACTTGCCTACATGTTTGCCAAGAAAATCGCCAGGGAATTCAACTGGATGGGCAAAGGAGGGAATCTGGCCTTTTCCAAGTTAAATATTAAGGAAGTTTTAACAAGATAAGTTAGGAAATTAATATTTAAATTTACAATAAATAAAATATATATTACCAGCATATTAAACTAATATTAATACACCTTTTCTTTAAGATTTGATAAGCATCATTTGTTAACTTGAAATTAATTCATGACAATTTTCTTTTAAAGGAGCTGTTCGCGTCAACCGCACATGTGCCGAGTCAACACACAATGAGATTAACAATTGTATTAAAGAGTGGTTTAGATATGCATGTGAACAGGAAGAAGACCATCTTCCCAAAATGAAGAATCCGAAACAACGAGAATATGAGGCATTTGTTGTAAAAAGGTTCCAGATGATAACAAAGAAGTGACAACTAGTAACCAACCATCTGAGCGAGAATTAAACAACTAATGACGATGAGCTGGATAGTTCCTCTCTTACCACAACTATCTATCAACTACATGTAATTTTTAATGTTCTGACACACATAATTACAAGAAACATATCGACGCAAGCGTCAAACATCGGCGCAAACCAATTAATTCTTTACTAATACAATTAGAAACTAAATTCTTATATTTATCTGTAAATATATACCCCTATGACATTAAACATTTGAATGTGACATTCCAGAGTTCTTCAGTGCATAAAACCTGTATATTGCTACATGTACAATGTATATAAGCAACTTACTCATAGTCCTCTGCGTCCCCGCACTCAGTTTCATTTGTACAAACGAACTCTGGCGGAAGTTTGATGTTTAAGTAGTTTTAACACTTAAGGTCTAAAGATAACATTTAAAGTTTAAATGAAGTATCATTGTTTTGTAAATTTACTTTTTACATTGATGTATTCATTCTTAATCTTATCTTTAAACCTTATAAAGTAACACATAACTCTAAAACATCCCCCCTTCCGACCATTCAATTAAAAAGTGCTAGTCCGCCAGGTACAACATAAGTAGCCCGAATTCTACCATGCATTAAGTTTATCAATGTCTTAATCTGAGCGAAATAAATATTCTTGTCATTTTTTAATGCCTGTTTTTCAGATACTGAGGTCGAATTTTCTCTAACTTGGCGTAGTGTAGTAACCCTTGGACTTCCGGTCAAGGAACTGTCATTCATGCTTTTGAAACACATGAGCCCGAAAAGTCGTTATGTAGTGTATATTTGCATATGTAGCTCTCCTTTTTCTTTATTTTGAAAATTTCCAACATAAGCAATGAAAATGCGTGCTTTCAGTTACTTTGAGGAAATACAGGCATCACATCCGGAAGTGAAAGAAGGATATTTTTTCCGGACTTTTAGTACAAGACTTATAATTAACAGGTACAAAACCTTGAAAACCCAAAATATCGTCAATAATTTTATTAAAAATGCTAATTTTTTATTTCTGTTCAGGGAGCTAAAAATCAACTTCCGGTAATGGAATGAAAATCATTCAACCGTTAAATAACTGATCTGGCAAAGTAAAAGATGTCCTAACTTTTTTGGTACATAGTTATATCCCGTATATAATTTTCACCCCTAAAATTAGGGTGTTGCGTTTCTATTGACGGTGAGTATATTAAAGGAATTTGTTTCTCTTTACCATCAGGTAATCTTTAATAAATTTATTTCGTAGTTTCAGTAAATTTTCATGTAAAGTTACTTTTTTTTCTTGAAATAAATTAAATATGTTTTGTACTTTTATTTTGTTGGATAAGCTAAGTTATCTAATTGTTTTTAAGTTTTTGTTGAATTTAGAATTTATCACTTATCCACAATTTTAGAACTTTTCGACATTGTTTACTATTTTGGCAAACTTGTTTAATACTGTATAATTGTTATTTAAACTTTTAATGTAACATTATGTTTTGCATTGTTTATAAAAAAAAAATTTGTGATTTATTGATTGAACTTTTCATGCAAGAATTTCTTAATGTTTATTTTATAAGTTTGAAATTACCACGCTAAATATTGTAAAAACCTGTAGTGAACTGTTTAGTTTGAGAAGGTAAAATGATCAATCATTAGAAATTCGTCGGCTAAGAAACATTTGTAAGATATTTTCATTATTATTTAATGACAATTGTTAACAGTTTGATCTCTAAATTCTGAACATTTTGTAAGCTTTATGCATGGTTTGATTTCTTCGGAATTATTGATTTTTAATTATAAACGTTAAACAATCACTCTTTCTCTCGCCGAGTTTACTACGGGGTGTTTCTAAATTTGTTTGTCTTTTTCTTGTACACTTTCCCTCCGAAGCTTAACAAATAAAGTTTTGATTTGAATATATTAAAGGAATTTGCTTCTCTTTACCATCAGGTAATCTTTAATAAATTTATTTCGTAGTTTCAGTAAATTTTCATGTAAAGTTACTTTTTTTCTAGAAATAAATTAAATATGTTTTGTACTTTTCATGTAAAGTTACTTTTTTCACATTCGTTCGTTGTGACCTCATTTGGTCTCCTCTTTGACTGTCAGTGGAAAGAAAATGGATTTAGTCCAGTACCCCCCCCCCCTTTTAAAGATTTTTTAAAGACATGAAACCTTAAAAATATATCAAAAATACATATGTCACACTTATATTCCAATATCTGATATCATTTTTATTTTAGTTCTTGAAAAGTTTCAGAGATTGGCCATTTACGATAAAATGATAATAATAAAACACCCATCAAAAGATATCTTCCATATCTTTGTTTTACATTTAAAAAATTCAGGTATGGAATTCATAAAAATGAAACGAAGGACAAAAAAAATCAATTTATCATTTATTATTATTTTTCCAAATTAACATTCAATAACACACGTTAATGTGAATTTTCAACCAGTAAAGTGTACTGATGCAAACCTTCCTGCCATGATGTTGCAGGAGACCATCCTTGTCTCTCAAAAAATTGTTGAGAATTGAGGTCAAACTCAGCTGATCCACTGATGCCAGGTTTTAAACACTATGTGAAGGCAAAGTTTATATCATTCTGAGGCACTGCTTACAAACAATTTTTAAATCCTGATTTAGAATTAAAATCAGCATTAAGATGTTTCCATACATTAAAATAATGGAGAAAATGAAGTTCCCGAATTAACAATGTTATTTCACCGATACTGAGAATTTTGAATTGACATGTACCTTTCTCTTCAGGCAACAAAAACGACACTTCTGGGCGGCCATTTGGACACACCGCCCTCTTACTTTTTGAAATAAAATGGCTGTTCCACTGTTCGACCAAACTATCCAGATCAAGTTGAATAACTGACATAAAACAGTATCTTAAAGATCTCCTATATGCCAAAAAAAAAACTAATAATAAAAAATAATAAATGATGTTCAAAATAAAAAGCAGAGAATTGCAAAACTTATAAAATATATAAGCGGGATACGTCAATAAAAAGGCTAATAAAATATAAACAGTATAATTATGATCAGGTATACTAGTATGAAGTAAACAAACGTACACTTGAA
>PRKT01002510.1:0-19700 GCA_003671525.1 Saccostrea glomerata | reverse complement strand
TGGATCTACCATGTACAAATCAGCGAGGACTGAAATGTTGGCTAGAGTCTTGTTCGTCTCTTGACAAACATCGTATGCTGTGTGCCATGAAGCCTCAGGTAGGTGGACCGTATACCTACACTTTGGATCAAATTCTGAAAAAAATAACACTTTTCATGCTTTTGAATTTTTAAGTAATTATAAGATGGATATAAATATTGTACACTAGAGCCGAGCTTGTTGCAAGGCAGTGATGAAGTCTTCAGTTCAGTTTTTTTGTAGCGCTGCTTGTAAGATTGAGAAATGAGAGTAAAATATTCGTTCAAAGGAAGGTTTCCAGATCAAAAGAAATGAGATCTGTATTAATTTAAAATCTCTTGATTCAATTTCGTAAAATGAACCAAATCGAAATTTATTTTAAAGTAGCTGAAAGTCTTGATAAATTCAATTGATTTTTATTGAAATCTGCAGTAATACGTTATTTTCGGCAATTTCCAGCTTAATTTATTTTAACTAAAATTGACAAAAGTGACGATACTCGACAGGAATTACTAACGGACGGTCTCCACTACATGCATTTTTTTTTTCAAAATAATACCAATATTTGTAAAAATAGCTATTTTCACTACTTCCTGTTTGACCAGAAGTAACACTTTTTGACTCATGTTGTTCATCTCACCAGCTGTTATAAGTCACAATAAACAACTTTGCTTCTTTGGAGTATAACGAGTTCTCAGTACCTTTTGGTTTATCGGGATAACGGATATAGAAATAACAAAGAGTATTCATTATTAAAGTTCATAGATACAAAATAGGAGCAGAGCAAACACGGACCTCCGAAACATCAAAGGTGGGATCAGGTGCTATGGAGGAGTGAGCATCCCCTGCTGACCGCTTACATCCTCCGTGTTCTCCTCGTCATGTTCGGGAAATAATGGAAAAATTCGTCGTCAATTCAGTGTATAAAAATGGACTAACAAGAAGGATAGGGAGATGACGAACAGTATTCAATCTCAACGTCCATAAAACAATCAAAACAGGAGCAGAGCAAACGCGGACCTCCGAAACATCAGAGGTGGGATCAGATGCCATGGAGGAGTGAGCTTCCCCTGTTGTTCGGTCGACCATAGAACTTATCAAATGATGACTTTAAACGAGACTATTGAAATTCGCGTTTCATCGCCTTGCTTGTCCATAATATACATCGTTTTAGAAATTGTTCATGCGTAAAGCATCCAAATGATGACTATAAACGAGACTACTGATATTTTTTCTTTTATCAACGCTTTTTGACAATAATTAACCTTGTTTTAGAGCATGTTCTCTTGCGTACCGAATCAACAAAGATATATTCAAACTCCGTAGGCAGGTGATCAAGGTATATTGCTGCAAAAGTAAGGGAAGTTGACGATAGAAAAGTTAAAGTCATCACGTTTATCAAAGAACTTGGTTGTTAGATTACCAATGACGTCTTTTTCAAATAAAATACCCAAGTATGTATCAGACGTGTGAGACTCTGTGGAATGTTTTATGTGAAACTCACCATAATATATTGTATCGTCATACGAATGGAAATTACCGTTTTTAATTGACAAACTGTCTTTCATGTCTACATGTCGAGTTCTAGGCCACAGAAAATAAGTGGGGTTTTTTTCTTTCTCGCATAAGATTTTGCAAAAATCATGCTTCATTTGTAAACAAAATCGATCTGCTAATAACGGAGCGCAATTCGTACCCATGGAAATTCCAATGGATTGTTGGAAGACTTGGTCTTCGAAAACAGCATAGATTTTGTCTATTAGAAACTCAATCATCTTTTAATATCAACTTCAGACTTCTTGTGTGTGCAATCAGAATGTGTTTTAACAAAATAATTTTGCAAATGACAAATGACCAGTTAAGTAAATTTAAGAGTTCATTTTCATTGAAAAAGCAGTTATAAATGATATCTAAAAGGCTGGACTTTCATTTTTCGTGGGTAATGGTTGTGTTTAAAGTTGAAAAGTTACGTTTTTAGGCTGTTGATTTTTGACTTAATGTTCTTGTAGACGATTCATAGGGCATATTGTCTATATTAAATGAAAATATAACTTGAACATTTACATAATTATATTTCCATTTCTAATTTGTTTTTATCTCTGAGAAATCTTTGAAAGTAAGCGGGGTTGATTTCTTGATTATTCTACCGGAATGTAAATAAGGCAGGTTGATGGGTCAGAAGCTATAAGGAGGCCTGATATGCATGCAAATCTCGTACACATCTGTCTCTGTGTCTGACGCTAAGGAGACCAAATACATGCATGTATTTAAATCTCATGCGGCTGACTTTCTTTTTGACGTCAGTGGGAGAGGACAATTATAATTGGCACGGGAGTCCTTGTGTTATGTAAATCTGTCTACATTTTTGAAATCTAAATCTACAATTTTATTTCACAATGAAATGAAAATATAAGAAATCACTGTCTAGTTAGTATAGTATGCAAGGGACATGAACAATTGTAGGAAACAGGGGATAATTTATGCATAACAGGCTTCGACCGTTATTCAAATTATCCCATAGTTCCCACTATCGTTGATGCCCTAGCATACTATACCAACTAGACAGTGATTCCTTAAATAACCAAAGTCACATCGTACAATTATCATATCATTTAGAGTTTGAAGCTTTTTAAAAAGTCTTAGTAGAAAGTTCTGGAGTAAAATTTCATAATGAATTGAAGTATCAGAGGCTTGCTTAACTTATACTTAAACACAACTCAGTCCTACGGAAATTTTATTTCCTACAAAACTAAAGAACCCACAGCTTAGATCTCAATCTTAGTCTCCATGGGGCATATACGGGTTTTATATTGGATTGCTATTATTATTAGATATACTAGTAAAATGGTGTATTTTAAAGAAAACTACAAAAAAAAACCCTGAAGCATGAAATTATATATCTGACACATGCGAAAAATAAACATAATCCATGGACATTTTGTCAGATTTTATACTTATAAAAAAAATTAATGATGTATGATGGACATTTTAGAGCTAAGAATCAAAAATTAGGGTATTGTCTTTGATAATTTCTGTGTTGCAAATTAAACTAAATCACAATTTAATGTTACTTTTATGCGTATTATATTCATTATACGTGTATTCTTATTTTTATGTGTATCAGGTAAGTTCAGACAGTAACATTAACAACCATTTCATCTGTCCATTTAGAAGAATTGACAATTTAAAGACACTGTGAAAAAGAGATTTAAATTTTTGAAAAGACACTTGAACATATTGAAATAAAATCATCAAAGGTTTTCAAAATTATCTTCTTTTAGTGCAGTTTTAATCACAGTCTGTAATGTTTAACAATTCTGTGACTGTTGTAAAAAATTTAACGTTGTTAGCTCTTTATACTTAAAGCCTAAAACGTTTTTGTCAAGTATACTTTACTTAGCACGTTTAAGGGCAGACGAGACGTTCCTTGATAATAGATAATTTTTTCTAGGAGTTTGTCATTGAAGTATTCCAACTTAAACATGTTTACTCACAAAAAATTGGGATACCTTACCAGGCATTTCTTCAAGATACCAGGGGAAGTATTTCTTATATTATCCTTTGGGGAAGAAAAATAATTTTCCAATTTCAAATGTTTAAGGTTTGGATTTTTTAAAAACGCTTAGAAACTGATTTAGAAATCAGAATGTTATTAAAATTTTGAATATTTTTCATACATTACAAAGATATACAAAACAGATTTTTAGGAACGTCTCGTCTGACCTTAAGGCTAAAGTAAGGAGGCGGGGCCTAATTTGTACGGGAAATGTTTATTATAACGTCACACATAATGAAATTATTTGCTATTTCAAACAGTGGATAGCTGTATACAACATACAAACTTACTGTTTCATGCAGTTTTGTCTTTTTTTAAATCCCACACAACAGTATATACGGGGAGATCCGTCCAATTCTGTACACTTTGTCCTGGTTTAATATGTTTAATTTAATGTTTAATTGTTCAGTCGTCAGAAAGAGTAATCAATTGCATAAAAACAATTATTCAGACAGTGGACTAATTTTTATTTGGTTATTTATATGGGCCGATGTGTCAATAACTTTGGGCCAACCTGTCCACGCCTACGTGCCGTTGACTACCCATAAAACCAGTGTCCGGAATTCCCCCACCTAGAAAAAAAATCAATGGGGGAAATCGGAACACATTGTTTGATAAAATTTAATGAAAACATTTATTTAACATTATTTTTTTATGAATCATCATATCTTTTTCCTTTTTTAACATATGCTCCCTACATAAAAAAAATTGAAAATAATAAATAGAAATAAAAATGTATCTTAGATTTAGTTTTAATTCTATGTCAAATTGCCCTTAATTTGTTCAAATTTTGCTGCCTAATGGATTTTAGGAAAGTACAAGTCCAAATTCTAACAATCAATTTTTGACGTAATTATGGCAATCAGAATACCCTAAAATCCTTGTTATGTTTTTAAAAAAGACAACAATGACACCTGCTTTCCGAATGTAGTTCATTTATTTATAATCAATCATACAGAATTAACGACAAATAAGATAAAAGAGAAAGACTGTATTATCTGTCCAGAATTATTCTAGAAGTATGTTTTTTATTACATTTTGCTAAGTACTTTTTTATGTTTAATTCTAGTGTAAATCTAACAATTGGAATTTCAAAGGTTTCAATTTTTTTCAATAAACATCTTTTTTTAAATACGGAACAGATTACTTACCCTTTAGACAGATTATGTGATGTAGCACTGGACAAAGGACGATGATTTCAAAAAATTTTAACACCATCTGAAACCAATGAGTTTATGATTACGTAGTTATAAGAAAATATTTATTATAAAGCCATTAAATGGTTTTTTTTACTTTGTTTTGGTATAAATGTAGTGTGACAACCATTTTTTTTTTTTAATTTTTCCTAAACTTGTAATGATTAAAGAATAACAGACTTCATGAACAATATGTAATGGTTCCAACAGACGAGGCTATTATTTAACTACAGTATATAAACGTTCCATGAGTAAATCAAAGTTCCAAAGTTTTTAATTTGGCACTATACGAGGGTTGTCCGTAAAGTTTGTGGACAACATTGATAATTACTGACAAACATTGATAAAATATATGAAACTATTATTTTCATTAAATTCATGTTTCATTTTATTCATATGCAAGTTTTCAATAAAAACAAAGCACAAATAGTTATATTTTTATCAGATTAAAAAAGAAACACACTCATACCCGGAGCACTAAAATGAGAATTCTTGACGTTACCTGACGTCAAAAGCATAATAAGAGTACATGTAATTTTTCTCAGCGTAGTCACCGTTTAACTCAAAACATGTCTTATGTCGCTTTAACTAGTCATAAAGGATCCTTTTTGCACAAATATTCAGATTTCAGCGTAAAATAATATTTAACAATGCCAGTCGAATATATTGCAATCATACAACCTTTGTCCGCGTAAAAACAATTTTATTTACGGAAAAACGGTAAAGTCACGTTACGAAAATCAGTTTTTACTAGCACTGCAATCTAGGAATGATGGTTTTCCTTCACGCATGTCATCTTGTAAACTGTTCCTTCCATTCATAAATATTATATGCCAATTACATACTAATGTACGGCTTCTTTCACTATGTTCCCCGATTGTTTACGAAATGTATTGGTCCCTATAGTGTAGTAGTTAACTATAGTAAGCTATAGTTTGATATAGTATTTTTGATAGGAGATTTGTCATATCATCCAAATAAGCCAAATATTAATAAAAGTTGATGAATATATTATCCATGAATAAAAACCTGGCTATGTTAAGGGTGCATACACAGAGGAATTCTGCAAATTTACATCTTACGTATTTTGTAATAAGTCATGCTAATAAATCGAAAAGTCACGGATAAAACTTTTACTATCTGTAATGAAACTCACACTATAAGAAGCAATCCACCACAACGTCATCATATAACGTCTATAAATAGAAAATTATACCCTTATTAAAAAGTGAAATCTTCAACACTACCTTGGGGATATTTAATTTCTATTTATTATAATAGTTATGTAAACTAGAAGTACTCTGAGCAATGAGCTCACTAAATGATACCCCCGCCTATCATATGAAAATAATGGCAGTATCCATGTTTTGCTGTTGGAAACCCAAAATATGTGTCAGATCAAAAAAATAAAGTAGGAGGTGCATAATGGCAATATGTAATAAAGATTCTGTGAAATTTCATTTAGTTGTAAAAGAGGAGTTGCGGATAAGAGATATGTACCCAAAAGCGTAACAGACAGATGGACGGACGGACATTACGATTACTTTATACCCTCCCGCTGTCAAGCGGGGGTATAAAAATGTTCTCTATTATAAAAAGTGCTGCTAGAATCCAACTCTCCCATCACAGAAATAACTACATGTATTCATTATCAAAATTTCTACATTGCACACACGGCTTGATGGTAATTTAACATAAAAATATTTAAAATCAATAAAAAAAATAATTATACTTACCACAACTGCAGAGTTAGTCCACTATGCTGAACAAATAAAACCACTCAGTACAAAAAGAAAAATTGGATTTCTGATATTACAGAAAATAAAACAAGTAGTTATGCTAGCCTGAATGCGTGAAGTCATCAGAGCCTAGATATAACTTTTCTGTAGACATGCTTGCGTTAAGGTTAGTGAAACAGAATGTATGTAGCGAATTCATATCAGATATGTAGCATTAATCGATATGCACTTAATCAGCTTTTTCTGAAACTACACACATTTCAGTATCAAGCTTCTGAGCACAATATATCATTTAAATTATATCATCATAAATGGTCGGTAAATACCAAAGAGCAGATTTCAAAACATTAATTTATTTTCAGACTATGTATACTCTAAAAAATCCCTAACCCAGGGGCCCTGAAATTAACCATTTTAGAAGGGGAAGATTTCTTCATTATAAATATGTACTTTGATCAATGGAATAGCATCCAGGAATAAAGCATATGGAGATAACGAACGGTATTCAATATCAAAGTCCATAAAACATGAAGTAGGAATAGGTTTTCCTGCATTTTCACTATACATGTATAATCATGATCGTTTATTAACTCACCCTATTGATATTGTATTTAGTCATAAAAGCATAAAATTAACTTAACTTTCCTTTAATGTAAACTCTTCATATTCATATATTTTTATATGTTGTCGAATTCACATTGAAGTTCAAATTGATTTAAGGTAGTCTGATCCTCAGGTTTATAAAATTAGCAAGTAGTTAAGTAATCAAAAATACCCATAAAAGTATCTCTGAATCCACAAAGTTATGTAAATTTGTCCAAGTTATTTCATTAAAGTTAAGGATGAAAGTTTATCATATTATAGAGGGGAAAATGTCAAATCTCCAATAGTTTGCAGAAAAAGCGAAATGGAATATCAGCAATGCATTTTCTAATTGCAAATTGATCAACAATTATATTTTAGGATTAAAAACGATATGTATCCTGGCATTCAAAGAAAATGTATTGATTTCTATATTTATTTTAGTATATTTTGTCTTCTATTTGTCTTCTATATCCGTCATGTAATCTGTAATACACAGTGTAAAAGGCTTTTGCTATCATTGCAACACACCACACATCATTTCTAATTTCAAATCATGCTAATAAGCATTGGTATCTAATGCTGGATTCAAGAAAATCTTATTTCTCTAAAACTGTATTTTTTATAGGATACAAATGTCAACTATTATACGACCTTTTCTAAGACTTCTAAAAACCTTGAATCTTATGAAGATGAATAAAATAAAAATTGTTGCATGAAAAAAAAAATCATTTTCAAGCTTCATATCGATGCGTTTCAAATCAAATATTATTTAGCTGAGAATCGGATATTCTTAACCTAAATTATTCTAACCTTCATAAAACAAAACTGATTTAATTACTAAATACGGTTTCAAATTCAGCGAAAATAAATACATGTAACAGCTTAATAATATGATACAATGCAAACACCAGCTTTTTAACAAAAATCTTACTTTTCCATGAATCTTCCGAAAGGACTGACAAGGCCTCTACATGAAGAAGGATATGGAGATAACGAACAGTATTCAATCTCAAAGTCCATAAACTGTACAAAATAGGAGCAGAGCAAATACAGACCTGTTTGTTATCTCACAATGTGTCATTCTAAGAATAAAGTTCAATATCATTGTCATAGAAAAAATATCTTATTAAAAGATGTCACATTTATATAAGGATTTTACAGGGATAAAGAGAACTTTTGGTAAAGACAGTGTATGTATACTGAAAAAAATACTTCAATTTCGACTTATAATCGTGATGTTCTGTTATAATTATTCAGACATAGCAATGCCTTGAAGAAGGATCTTCTGTAAGAAATCGATACAAAACTTAAACAAATGTAGCCTTTTAAATAAGGAAATTGCCAAATTATTTTATTGGTACAAAGAAAATACACAATAAACAGATTAATTAATTGATCTCTAGTCTCTCAGTATTTCAAAAGACAAGAGAAGAAACTTGTGGTGATTATGTCAATCTCTGTAAAAAAAATTATATAACAAATGTAGCCCTTTAATTCGGTAAATCCATAGATATATTGACTTCACTTATTCCATTTTTACAAATATTTAATTAAGGTCTTTCTAATGATCATAAAAAAACTATACATCAGTTGTCAGTTGTCGAGATACAAGACAGATTTAAAGCTCCAACCCTTAATTATGTAAACATGGTCCATGTCATGTTTTTGCTTAAATAATTATTTAAATTGCTTTATATACTGTCATATATGTGTTCGTTTATAGAAGATAATTTCAATAAAGAAGTTAATTTTCAATACAATTAGACAGTTTCTAGCAATTTACTGAATACATGTATCATTTTGTTATAAATAGGACACAGTGCAAGCCTTGTTTACATTATGAATAACTTAAAGTTCGGTATCTCGTTTGTTAATCAACAAATGATGCTCAAATATTTGCTGATCAATAGATCATGCATAAGTAAGGAAGTGTAAACATTAAAATTGGTTTTACAAATTCAGTTGAAACTGTGTCCCATGTTCCTTTAACAGTACGTATAATGCAAATTTGTCAAAAAGATGTTGCCCAAAAGAGAGAGAAATACAATGTATCATGATGATCAGGGATCAACAAATTCATGCGTTTAATACTAAGTAACAAATCTCAGTAAATGTATTCGCTTGCAATTATTTGCCATTATCTCAAATGTATTTACTTTATGTTCAACATAATTATAAGTAACAGGGAGATCCTTCATCAAAATTTTTCTACATTGGATAAAAAATTGACATTTTTATGTCCCATGAGCTTATTTAAATTAACCCATGATTTATTTCTACATGTAAAGTGAATAACGCCATGACCATTATCTAGCAAGGAAGGTTTTTTTTATTGCTTATGTTTCCATGATAGATAATAGTAGGGAAAACGCTAGGCTTATTATTACAATTTCCGGCTTATTCTGACTTTCCTAAAATATTTGTTAGAGCAAGTTATATTGAAAAAAAGGTCGATTGATTGTTTTTTATCCCGTTCGAGAATTTTTCACTCATCTTGAAATGTCACCATATACCGGTAATCGGGGACTCCAACTGCAGGTATTGACCTGGTACAGTGCACTGGTACTTAGGACCACCGAGCAGTGATAAATAGATAAATGCTACTGTACATGTACAACAAATATCAATGTATTCAGATTTTAGCGACGTCAATAATTCTCCAAATAATTCTTCAAAAGGACAATATGTAAAACTTTATCAATTGGCTAATGTAAAAAATAAAAAAATCGGCTATTTTTTAATCTTTATTTCAAAGGAAACATTACTGAAAGAACTTGTACTTTTTTTAAATTCAAGCTGCAGTCTGTCTGCCTTGATAAAATTGTGTATTTCATATGTTATATATAAATCTATCCAGATATCATAAAATGCATAAATGTTATTAATGTTATTAATGTTCGTGTACACAATACAACAATATTTGGGTTTAGGTTAAACAAACTGAACTTACACAATAAATGCCTAAATTTGAATTTGTACTAATGTTTATTTATGATCAATAGATCTTTTGCTTTCTCATCAAAAAATATTATTGATGATCCATATCTATAACAGGGATCTTCGTAAATTCCGTATCTTGTCATTGGTTATATATTTGTGTGACCGTTAATTTGCAGGGGATGCTTACTCCTCCATGACATCTACTGGTAATACAACCTCTGATGTTTCCGAGGTCCGTGATTGCTCTGCTCCTATTTTGTATGGTTTTATGGTCTTTTGAGCTTGAATACTGTTCGTTATTTCGCGATGTTTCAATGTCCCCCGCTTTCGCAGGCATTAAATCTCATAATTCGTCCGCCCGTCTGTCTCTCCGTCTGTCTGTCAAGCTTTCATACTTCATATTATTAATCCTTGATACAAGACCTTTCAATGGATATTAAGAACTTCGACCTTTTTACCATGACTTGCCTTGGAATTTGCCTACTTGTTTAAAACTGTAACCTTGTAAAAGGCGTTTGAAGGGTAAAGTCTAGGGTTAAATAATTCACATATCTAATACTATTGACAGGACCTTTTTTATATAAACTAACAATTTTGACCCTTTTACCTTGGCGTTTGATCTACCTTTCAAAAGGTATCATTGTTCATAATATTTTAACAGTTGGTGCTAAGGCTTTCATACTGCACAATCGTATTGGACAGGTGAATTACCTGTGATAAGATATTTCCGAGCATACTATGATTTCTGACTCCTTGTCATAAAAATGACCAACAAAGACACCGAATTTCCACAAATTTTTGAATTTGTATGTTTGTTTAATAATAAAATCACAAGTACCCGTAACTCTGCTATGTAAAGGAAGGTCAGAGTTCACATTCCTTGTACATCGTATTGGAAGTTTAATTGTGACGTCATTGAAATTGAACAAGCAACAAAAATTAATTAACGACATGATCATGCGTAAATAACAACTTGAATTTATCTATTTTTATCGATTATTCATAAAATCTTGTAAAATTGCAATACTTGATAGCGATACAGTCGAGAAATAGAAGAAAGCTTTTTGTCAAATATGACGTCATCAACCTTGACATGACGCAGCACAAGTGATCCAGAGGAGAAGATTCACTGTTTTAATAATTACAAGAATGCTTAAATAAATATGATACCATTGCTAATTTTTTAGACCTAATCATTAAAACTAAAAGAACATAATTTATTAAATACAATGTGTATAGAATATGAATTTATCTAGTAGCATTGAAGCTGCACAGGGATAAGGAATATAGAGAATATCGCTAAAACGATGAGCGTATTCGTGATTTACATCAAAAGTGCAAGGGCATAGACTATTTCGTTTGAGATGAAATTTGGAATATTTATTGCTCATATAGTGTTTATTTTGAAAAGTGCTGGGAGCTGATCCTGGTCAGCATAACATTAATTTTATTTATAGCAGATTTTAAGTGAAGTGGAAATTTTTAGCTATTATAAGCATTTTCGGCAAAATTTTAAGTTCTTCGCAAACAGCACTGACTAGCTCCCAGCACTTTTTGGGTAGATGATATAAACCTCTTTTAATGTGTATCAATTTTTTTCTTGAAAAACATGCGTTTGCCCTTGCAGTATCGCTATTTCCTACATTCAGCTTAACAATTCTATTTTTATACAAGTCACGTGACAAACAGCTGATACGTGCGATATAACTGGTAATAACTACGGCCCAGTCCTATCCATTATTGATAGCTATATTACATTTTCTACAAGTATTCAGATGTTTTATTCAAATTTTTTAAAAGAAGCAATACATATTAAAACGGTGCAAAGGTTACATTTTCCATATTGGTCCTTAACATAGCTGAGAAGTTGATGTAAAACATATGTTGGAATTACTCAATGGCAATTTACTGTAGATTCCTTAATTTTCGCGAGTACTTAATATCGCGAATGGGCTTTTCAGTATCAAATCGCGAGAATAATAATTTGCGAATGGACGGTTTGTTAAAAGAGTTTGCAAAGATTTCAGTACCATAAAAATAAAAGCGAGTATTTATATTTCGCCTGATGTGCTTCTCGCAAGATTACGCCATAAACATCTCACGCGGATATTTAGGAATCTACAGTACTCAAAACTTCTCTTGCCTTAAAAATTCAGTAATAGTCCGGTTTTGAAAATAATCACAGAATTATATGTACTGGAAATACCCGAAAATAAGCCAAAGTTCTAATTATTGTGATCATGAATTCAGTTACCAGTAAATGAAAAGAGAATTCAAATATAAGAATTTTGAACTTTTAAAAGGTTTTCCCCCAATGGAAGACTTTTTAGACTTTTAATGGACTTATGAAATTGGTTTCTGTTCTTTATCTTCACCTTTTGTCCTTGATAAATAAAATAATCTAAAGAAATCAAGTTTATTGGCTTGAAATAAACACAATAATTTCGATGAATAACGCATAACCAATGCACAAGACAATTACATGGTATGGTGTTGTTAGTTTATAATACCGATTATAATCTCAATTCAATCAAATAATTAGATCACATACTATTTCGTAATATCGGGACAATATAACTTAATCAAAAAAGGTACATATACTCGTCAAAATCAGATTTTTTTTTCGTTATACCTTTCTTTAATCTAAAACTAAGTAATCAGAATTTGATATATTTCAGACGCATATAACTTAAGACTTTGATTAAATGAGATTAGCGCCATGCACCATGAAAAATTCTTACGCAACCAAAACGTTGAACTATTTTTTAGAATTTCCCACCCACACAAAGACTTAGAGCAATACGAGCTGCATTTTTTATAACTTTATTTAGCTGTTAGATTGTGTTATTTTGATAAATATTTACTAGTAATTAAAACTTTTATATGATCAATTAGTCTCCACTGTTTCAGAAGAAAGACTTTTGTACAATCAAATATATAGGATTATTTAAGAAATCAATATTTTACAGGACGACAATAATGTAATTTTACTTCTAAAAAGGCTTATCAATAATTTTCCATTTCAAATATCAGCAACAAAAGTTTATAAATATTCTTTATCTAAGTTCTTGAAATAGTTAATAATTAAATTATATATTTTTGAGGAACGTGCCACTCGATCTTAAGTTGTTTTTTAACATTAAAACACCAAGATTCCGTCCCCCTTGAAATTCATTTTAGGTCGAGGGTTTAATAAGAGTAAAACCATATTATGAAATGGTATACGGTAGAGCTTATGAGATATTCTCTTCAAGAACGTGGTTGACCTGTAATAAGTTCTACCGATACAAGTTTATAGTACTGAAGAACGCAGGCTTGCACAGGACACATGTTTCATGGTATTTAAAGCGTATAAGGATTTTAATTATGAAACAGAGGTCTACAGGTTTCTATTTAAACACCTGAGAAATATTATGACAACGACACCTTACCTTAAATCTATGAGTAATAATACTCCGGGAACGGATGCGGTTAATCCTTTCAGCATCGGTTTTAAACGTTTAAATTACATTGAAAAGCCAAAGGACGGAAATGTGAAGACATGTACGCTACATTTGCATTTAGTTATAAAACATAATTATATGTTGGCTGTTTGTTATTTTGATTTATCAACCTTTTTTTCGGAGACAGTTTAAGGCATTTTGTGTTTTTTTAGTCTTTTGATGTTTAATAGGGGATCAGCTTCAAGTATGCCATTCAAACATGTAGGGGATACATGCACTAGAGTTTGTGAGTAAAATGTTTTCAGATTATTATGATCATTAGACACAAATAGATACAAAACAATATCGTATGGTTCCTTTTGGAGGAAACATTGCTAAAGGAATTCATCAAACATTCAATCACACTCTCATAATTAGGTTTTGCACGGGATGCTACTGATGATCAAGGTTGTTGTACCACTGTTACAACGCACTTTGAAAAAAAAATCAAAGTGCGTTGAATTTGGGACAAAGCTAACGCACTTTACATTTTTTTTTCAAAGTGCGTTAATATCGACCATATTAATGCATTTTGAAAAAAAAATGTAAGGATTGATCAATATTCTTACAAATAATAGGTACGGTTAATATCAGATCTTGGTTGGATAACTTTTTTTATGACAAAGTCACTTCAGGACCTGAGCTATTGACGTTTTAAATATTTCAGGTTTTGATGAAATAAAAGGGAAAAGGTCTTGAAAATAAAAGAATGACGATCGTTTAATATCATTATTTCGTTTCTTTTTTTTTGAATTCTAGTTTTTAATAAGTAGATGTAAAGGGGGGCACTAACACATGTATGATACGCTACTCTCCTGATTATGAGTAGAGTAGCGTATCAGAAACCCTTGGCTAGCGAAGATGGCACTAATAGTGTACATGCAGCTTTAAACAACTTAGCATTAATCATAATAAAAAGGGGGCAATTTGATTGTTCAAAACTAAGAAAATACTTTCTCTCTCATACGTTTTACTGTACTTAAAAATTTAAAGTTTTCATCTGTTTTAAAAAACTTATTTAAAGTTGAAAGTTTTCAACGTCATACCAGTTATGTAAATACATATATAAATGTTTTGGGTAAAGCATAGACATCGAGACATGCCAAGGGCCAGGGGAGGGGGGCTAAGCCCCCCCCCCTTATTTTGGAAAGATATACATCATATAAGCATTGAAAATGCAGCTTATCCTTTTTGTGTTTATTGCTCCCTTCCCCCGTTTGTTACCGACACTTATGTATTGGAAAGATAAAATATGGACTTAAAGATCTACTACCCGTCTTCTCCTCTTCTTGATAGGAGTGAATCAATTCATAAGTTTTTGAAAGATAAATAACAAATAAAATCTTGCAATTACTAATATATGATTTTTCAAAGTGCGTGAAGTGTTTCCATTGTAAAATATATTGATGTAGAATCTTAACGCAATTTGAAAATTTTTTTCAAAGTGCGTGGAGTTAGTTCCAAATTTAACGCACTTTGAAAAAAATTTCAAAGTGCGTTGAATTTGTTCCAATTTTAACGCACTTTGAAAATATTTTTTTGAAGTGCGTAATTTTTTTCATAGTACGTTGCCACATACCACAAATCTGTATTCCTCTGAATTTGAAGGTTCAAACAACTCTAACGAAAGATTCTTAGGAGAAAGCACCAAATAATCAGCTGTTGAAGCCCTTATATAAACATAAACCATGCACAGCCTAACACTGGATGAGGAATCATGTTCCACTGATTTACTACATTTTGGCACAAGGTCAATGAATGTCAAGGTCAATGAGTGTTTCCCTGTTAGTATATTGATTTTATGATTTATACATCGTGCTAAAGGGTCTGTTCATGCTAGACAAAGATCCAGTCGACTGAAGGCAATAACTTAGGATCAGAACAAAACCATATGCAATATTGCTTTGAGAAATCGTCTGGTAATAGCAAATCAGATAAGGGGCTCAACTTGAAAGGCCGTCAAAAATCGACAGATTTCACGCCCGACGTCCTCGTGCCATTCCCTGTTTGTGGACCAGTCTCCAATTAGTCCAATAGTATGTTCCCTATCAATATTGTGTCACAACGCATCTTGTGAAAATAACAAACATTGAAAATAAATTCAAACCATACTAAATATGGGACCAATTTTGGGTCAATGCCATATAAACCCACGTTGTAAAAATGTATACGACTCGGTCTTATCATCTGAACATGACTCTAAAATAGACATACATCATTTTGATATTACTATGGAATTCTAAGGAACTTTTGGAAATTTTGACATCACACAATTTTGACAAAATCAGCAGCATCAAACATTATTCACTCACAAATAAACTCTTTCAAAGAAAAAAACAATTTTTCGTGTATAAAGAAATCCCTACATTATGTTAAAAATACACATGTTTTTTTTTTTTAACTGGAAAATAAACATGGATTGATATATGTAAACATAAATAAGATATACATCATATAAGCATTGAAAATGCAGCTTACCTTTTTTGTGTTTATTGCTCCCTTCCCCCGTTTGTTACCGACACTTATGTATTGGAAAGATAAAATATGGACTTAAAGATCTCCTACTCGTCTTCTCCTCTTCTTGATAGGAGTGAATCAATTCATAAGTTTTTGAAAGATAAATAACAAATAAAATCTTTCAATTACTAATATATGATTTTTCAAAGTGCGTGAAGTGTTTCCATTGTAAAATATATTGATGTAGAATCTTAACGCAATTTGAAAATTTTTTTTCAAAGTGCGTGGAGTTAGTTCCAAATTTAACAACGCACTTTGAAAAAAATTTCAAAGTGCGTTGAATTTGTTCCAATTTTAACGCACTTTGAAAATATTTTTTTGAAGTGCGTAATTTTTTCATAGTACGTTGCCACATACCACAAATCTGTATTCCTCTGAATTTGAAGGTTCAAACAACTCTAACGAAAGATTCTTAGGAGAAAGCACCAAATAATCAGCTGTTGAAGCCCTTATATAAACATAAACCATGCACAGCCTAACACTGGATGAGGAATCATGTTCCACTGATTTACTACATTTTTGCACAAGGTCAATGAATGTCAAGGTCAATGAGTGTTTCCCTGTTAGTATATTGATTTTATGATTTATACATCGTGCTAAAGGGTCTGTTCATGCTAGACAAAGATCCAGTCGACTGAAGGCAATAACTTAGGATCAGAACAAAACCATATGCAATATTGCCTTGAGAAATCGTCTGGTAATAGCAAATCAGATAAGGGGCTCAACTTGAAAGGCCGTCAAAAATCGACAGATTTCACGCCCGACGTCCTCGTGCCATTCCCTGTTTGTGGACCAGTCTCCAATTAGTCCAATAGTATGTTCCCTATCAATATTGTGTTACAACGCATCTTGTGAAAATAACAAACATTGAAAATAAATTCAAACCATACTAAATTTGGGACCAATTTTGGGTCAATGCCATATAAACCCACGTTGTAAAAATGTGTACGACTCGGTCTTAACATCTGAACATGACTCGTAAATAGACATACATCATTTTGATATTACTATGGAATTCTAAGGAACTTTTGGAAATTTTGACATCGCACAATTTTGACAAAATCAGCAGCATCAAACATTATTCACTCACAAATAAACTCTTTAAAAGAAAAAAAACAATTTTTCGTGTATAAAGAAATCCCTACATTATGTTAAAAATACACATGTTTTTTTTAACTGGAAAATAAACATGGATTGATATATGTAAACATAAATAAATATTTACATATTTTTAACGAGGCCCGATCCACTTGATCTGCGCATACGTTTTAACGCAGCGTCGACTCAGGCACGTCACAATACCCTTGACTGCCGTCACAATTGAACATAATAACGTCACAATTAAAATGACGTCAAATTGCGCTAAAATGTTCCACTGATCTTGCTTACCTGGTAGCTCTATAGACTATGCATTGAAAGCTGGAATTTCTATATTTTTTTATATATTTAAATCAATAAACAACTTTGGAACCTAATTAATTTTGCGGGATAAATTTTTTGGTACAGTTTCCTTAATTTTATCCTGTTTTATTTCAATTTTTGAGTTTAAAAAAAGCAAACACTGCAGCTAAAAGTAAACGATTTTAGTCTTTCTCTTTGAACATGTTGAAGTTTTTTTTACATTTCACACTCTTTTTATTGCGGACTTAAATATGCATGGATTATCTTCAGTTTTTAAAAATAAAATAAGTCTATAAATCATTTGAATTGAACCCCCGAAATATTTTATTTTTTTATATATTACAGGATATTAGTGAAAATTGCAATTTTGTTGCCTTTACACGCCGCCCCCCCCCCCCTTCAACCCCTATTTTCTACGTAAAACAACGTCGCGTGTTAACAGAAAAATAAAGCATGGCGAGAAAATTATTTCCTCATGTTAGAATTGTTTTTAGAAACTTATACAGTATTGCAATCGTTTGTAAGTGTTATTTAAACCCATTGCGACCTATAAAATACGTAGTTGGATAGCATATATCTAATTTTTATGTTTTGACATGCCCCCTTTTCACTGCAATAAAAGCTACCTCCAATTTTATTTTCATTTTTATAAGAAATATGAAAAATCGCATGATATATGTGAAAAACAAAAAATTTCATCATGTATTTTTTTTTATTTTGTAAATTTCTTTGTTTATTGAAGAGTTTTAATAATATGTAATTGTGTATAAAAACACGAAAAATGGTCCATATCTTGACAGTGCCCACATTTCACTACAATAAAGGCAAGGTAACAAAATTTCATTCTAATTTTTCTAGGCATAAAACATACAAGTATATTTCCAAGAATTAAATTTTTTTATCATTCCGTTTTCGTAATTTTCAACTAGATCGGGCCTCGTTAAACAAGAAATCACATTTTTCTTTTCAAATTCTCATTGTAACGATGCAGTTTTGATCTCGGAAAAAAAACTAGTTATCGTTTTCTCCATATTTCATTTAGGAAGAAATTTGTATCGTAACTATTCAAATGCTAAAAATTGAAAGAATGACAAAACCCGAAGACATCTCAAGCGTAGAATCTCCTCACAAATAACATTTACCAATCAAGGTACCGTTTGACATCGATCCCTTTTCAAAGTATTCAAAGCACTAAAACAAAATAAGACATACACAGGAGGTCATTACCTTATCACCTCCGAGGTCGTGACCTTATCACCTACAAGGTCGTCACAAGTGTAGAAGCTCTTTCTCACACGTTAAAAGATTACAGCAATGCTTTCAGTTATGTTGATAATTCATTTTGTATAATTAATTAATTAAAAAGTCAGAGAAATGAGTATGGTAGCAACATCCTACTAGTGAATGTTTACCCGAAATAGCGTCTATCTGGACGAATATTTCGTCACCTTTAGACAACGTGACGGTGTAAAGACGAATAATGACCCCCATCGAATAATAATCGGGGGTCATTTTTCAAAAAAATGCACAAAAAATGACCCCCTACCCGTAAAAAAAAAATCATTTTTTGTAGAAAAAGTTTCATAGGGGTCATTATTTTACATGTTAGTCCTATAAAAAAAAATTGAAGCCCATTGAAAAATGACCCCCTCTAAAGTGAAAAGAGATTCTTTAATTCTTTAATCTTGTGGCAAAGTAACAGTTGAAAATTAGTAGAATAGTAGATTATATTAAGCTTATTTTTAGTCCCTCCTTATAGAAAAATAAAGGTAGGGTGGGGTTTTTTTTGTTGCTTTTGTTGATAATCGACTTCCTCCTAAATAAGTAAGGGGTGGGTGGGTATTACACCTAAAAACATGCTCTGTAAAGGTATGGGCTCGTGTAAAATACACATTCTAATGCAAAAACTATGCATGTAGACATAAGCTTTTGATTTACAGCTGTAGCACACAGTATTCATCACATTTCTTAGTTCTTGTTTTACTCCACCCTTTTACCCAATTCTGAGTATATTTTTAGAGAATTTAATACGAAAAACAGAACAAACATTTTCATTTTTGTAACGTTTTCTTTATGCTGTATTATAATATGAAAATTTAATTGAAGACCATTTTTTATGTCCCTGTAACCGAAGATTCGGGAGTATATAGTTTTATCGTGTCCGTCTGTACGTCTGTCTGTCCATCTGGCGGTCTGTTTCTTCTGTCAGTACGATGATTTCCACAATCGAAAAACAATTTTTACCTAACCCTCTAGGCTCGATAAA
>PRKT01002509.1:0-19704 GCA_003671525.1 Saccostrea glomerata | reverse complement strand
TTGCTCATTTCGTTAATCTTAAATGTGAATTTAGTGCCCTTCAAAACTGTTGTGGTTAATAGATGTAAGAGCCGTTTGTGACGTCAAATGACGTTAGATGACGTTGCAAAGTTAAATGACGCAAACAAACGTTGCGAGGTAATAAGTAACAAAATAATTCTTAACGCACAATACGTTAACTTTTAAGTTAATTTTTCAGGGTTAAAGTTTTTCATTAAATTGAAATAAAACATTTTATATTTTGGTGTTCTTAGAGTATTGAAAATGCATATAGTTCCTATTGTGTATTCTCACGCGCGGTGACAAGATTTCGCGTGTGTTATAGAAATTTGAACGTCGTGGATATCTAATAGATTTCATAAGGAAAATTACACTGAATGTAAATATATATGATTGCGCCCATGACAAAAGGGCCTTATGGCATTTTTGCTAAAACAGAGAAATAACGTCATAAAGATGTGACGTTGCAGACTGACGGTGAACTTCGACGCAGAATTTTTTAACCACGTGTTTTGACGTTTGACGCATCCAGAGTTTTTATCGATGTTTCCAACACGTGGAATTTATTTAAGCATTGAATTCATATTTTGGGATGTCTTCGGTCCTATAACACACCTGGCCGTGCCGACAAATTGAATACCGCGCGTTAGCGCGGTATGATAATTTGTCGGCACGGCCAGGTGTGTTATAGGACCGAAGGCATCCCAAAATATGAATTCAATGCTTATATTTACATTCTCTTATTTTCCCTCTTCAAAATTGCTTATTTCGTTAATCTTAAATATGAATTTAGCGCCCTTAAAAACTGCCGTGGTTAATAGATGTAAGAGCCGTTTGTGACGTCAAATGACGTTAAATGACGTTGCAAAGTTAAATAACGCAAACAAACATTGCGAGGAAAAATGTGAAAAATTAATTCTTAGCGCACATTACGTTTATTTTAACGTTTATTTTTAGGGTTATAGTTTTTCAGTAAATTGAAATGAAACATTTTACATTTTGGTGTTCCTAGAGTATTGAGAATGCATATAGTTCCTACTGTGTATTCTAACGCGCGGTGACAAGGTTTCGCGTGTGTTATAGAAAATTGAACGTCGTGGATTTCTAATGGATTTCATAAGGAAAATTACACTGAATGTAAATATTTTCATTTATAAATTATTTTAATCAATATCTCAATCTCCCAATCCACTGATTTTAATAGATATAAATAAAAACATTTAGAGCTAGTTTCTTAAAGAGATATATTAATATACGTCTTTTATATATATACCAATAGTTTTCCTACATGTATAGAAGCTGTCGACAAGGTATTTTCCTGATAGGATATAATACACCTGTATACTCTAAATAAATAAATTCTATTTACATATTCATACCAGATTTAGGATACATGTTAGACAGGGGTACATTGTATAGGCCTATTGTTAAAATATTGCAAAGGAATATTGTCTTCCTTTTTGAGATCCGCTCCACCGTTCTCAATATACATCGCGATCGCGTCGATCACATGTAAACATTGATTAATCGGTGCATACTGCTAAAACTTTTGTTAAATTGTTTGTACTAATGTTGAAACTAAACATACATCTTCCTCGTTTTTTTTTCAGATCTAGCAAAAATGTGTAAAAACGACAGTCAAGATATTTGTATTTTCTATAAATAAAAACATAGGAGAGATAACTCTGATGTCAACAATCGATGTAACAGAGGTACCAGAGAGGGACATTCATTTTAATTTAATAATTGCGTACTTTCTAATATTTAAGCTGCATGTTCGCACGAATTTGCTCCCAGATTATAAAAGAGATCTTTTATGAACAAATAAAAAAACACTTTTAATTGTCAGCATAATTATTATTTTTTAAATAAAAAATATTGTTTACTTTGGGAACAAGGTCCTGTTAATGTAGAAAAGGAAAATCAAAGAAAAAAAGGAAAACTGTTAAATTGAACTTTCAAAATGTTTTTTTTTTCCGAATCTCTTATTTCTAGCTTTTTTGCATGAAATAATTTAATAAGGAATTTCATTTTTAAAAAATAATATACATGTATAGTTCTACCGTATCATTAATCATGATTAAATAAATTAAACTTTAAAAATGTTGTTTTGTCTAATTTTCTTGTTGCACAAAGACACTTCAATTTAGAGAAATTAAAACAAGCAAAAACATCCGAATGAAAACAAAATGTTCTAAATGTTCTAACTTATATAGAGCTGGTCAAGTAAACGTGATAGAGAGAGAGAGAGAGAGAGGGAGAGAGAGAGAGAGAGAGAGAGAGAATGGAGGGTAGATAAAAGTATTTATATTAAATATATTTATATAATATTGAGAAATGTGAAACTCTATTGAAACAGATGAGTTTTCAAAACAAACAAAATAATAAAATACTGTAAAATGAAAGAAAAAAAATCTTTTTTGTTCTCTGAACTACATGTTTGGCTATTTATTTTCAAGATCTCCAAATTTAATATACATGTAACTCTTTGTTATTTACGTTTTGTTTTTTTTATTCAGAGTTCAAATGTTTTAAGCATTATCTGCAAATTAATCCCTAAAGCCATGAAAAACTTCGTCTTTCACAACAGCTCGATCAGCATTGAATGTCTCTTAACAGATCAATTATCATGCTAAAAATTCAATTCATCACTGGACTTATAATCTCATTGCAGTTATCAGTGTGGAAGAAAATGTTTAACCTGCCATAAAATTATGGATAAATATTATTATATATGCACATAATATGATTTTATTTGTTTTGATTGATTAAACAAAATCCTTATAAGTTTAGGGTCAGGTTTTATTTCTGCATATAAATACTGACAGAAAATAAAATTCAATGATGAAAATACACGACATAAAACTGCAACAATATGCTTGCATTTTATTTTATTTTGGCCGCAGTGCAGGGGATGGGGGTGGGGGTATCCTTTTAAATATCCGTAACATGTAAGACTTTACAAGGCTAAGCATATTCAAGCTTCTGGCACGGGACCAGAATGGAATTCATTCTCTGTAAAACTCACTTCATAAAATAAAATTAGAAAACACAATCATTAGAATGAAGGGGATTTTTTTTAATAAAGTCATAAAATAATATGATGAATTTTTTAAGATGCTTACATCCCTACAAAAATCTGAAAATTCAAAACTCATCCAGTTCACAGACAGTTGTCAGGAAATATATTATACAAAACAGTCATATTTAACTGACTGTATATTTAGACAGGAACAATTACCTGTTATTAATTTTTAACCCACCCCTAATCCAACAAAATCTTTACATTAAACTGCATGATTCATAAAAATTACATGATATAGTCATTATTGGTTTGTCTACTGGATATTTTTTTTAATTAATGAGGAAAAAACGATGAACCAGTTTTGTTCGAAATTCTTAATAAATTTATGTAAATGGCATCTTTAATTTAATTCTATTGGTAAGCTTTTAAAACCATCCATTTCATAAAATAAAACCAGGTTTTGTTATTCTAGGGTGTCATTATTATACATGATTAACAAAACTGAATTCATAGCAATTCAGTTCCAGGATCGTAGTGCTCATGATCGCTGTGCGATTTTAAAAATGGCAATGCTCAGAATTAAAGGTACAAATATAAAATGAAGAATAATATGCAGTATTATTTCAAACCTAAATTATAAAGAAAGTGAATTTACAAGTTGTAGGATTAATGGTACTGGGTGTAGGAGAAACACCACGTGCACCTAAAACGTGGGAAGTAAAACATATACATTTATTCATTTAAACTCGTGTTCACAAGAATTGTAAGTTTCTGCCATTTAGATTTTTACCCCCCCCCCCCCCCCCCACACCAACACACACATAATTTTATAATCCTACCAATGTTAATCCTGGGTCTATCTCTTGTGTAAATGTGTGCGGATTATAACTCATTTATTTGTTTATTAAAATTCCATCTTTTTGATTGGTAAATATTAAAATATTTTTACTGCTAGACTGAAGAATATTTCGTGTATTCTTTATATTATTCAAAGAGCAGTGTCATTTTTGACCCCATGCAGACAGACAACCTTAAAGATGCAGTGAACTAACCGAATTTCCTATTTATTTACTGTCTATTGTATATTGTAATAACATGTTACCACACTTCACAATTTTTCTGTCTTTATATACAATTTAGAAAAAAGAATGATCAAATAAATATTCACTTCGCAGTAGCATTTAGGTAGCGTATTGTTGTTCCAGATATAATTTTTAAAAAATTAATTTTCACATATATTGTAACTTATTAAGATATATCGTCTTTTGCTGAATTCAGGCCAAAAAATTACATCTTGACCTATTAAGAGCAATGTTTAAATAAACATAATTAATACAATGTAATGAATTCTACAGGCATATCAAATGACTCTTGCCAGGAAAACTTGAAAAAATTTTGTTTGAGAAAATAATTGTTTCAAAAAAACTGAATGGATGTCGCCCGCTGTTCAGGTCTATCCCTGGTGTCATAGAAAAGTGAAATGTAAAACAAACACTCACTTACTCATAATACTATACACTACCGACTAATCCATAATATACTAGTATATAACTATTAAATAATTATTGATAATTAAAAGAGACAATGAGACAAAAAAATAATAATGTGCATGAGTAAATATTAAATATTATAAACTATTAATTACCGTAGTTAAATTACAGAAGAAATTCATTTTACGTTCACTCTGAAAACGTTTGACGTTGTTGAAAAACATGACGTCATTATGAACCTGTTAAAGTATCTTTGATTAAAATGAAGAAAAAACCTACTTAGAGTAGACGTGGGACCATAAAAATTCATATTTGACAACTTCTAACCTTACTCTATCAAAATCCGTGAAAAACTCAAAATGCATAAAAATGCCATAAGGGCCATTTTCCCGTGGGCGCAATCATATATATATATAGTATTTCAACAATTGAAATGCAATGATTAATTATCTTATTTTATTCTACAAGAATAAAGAACGAACCAGTTTAAAATTTTAATCTGGTTAAAAAATTAAAGTATATTTCACTTAACATTTTATATTTTAAAAATTCTCTAGTAGAAATAAACAGTTTCAGTTGCTAAGTAAAAAATGCTGCAAAAACGATGATGAAATATCTTGGAAACGGAAGAAACTGACATTTTATGTAGCAATAACGCTAATGAGTTAAAGTCCTTTAATTTGAAGCTTTTATAAAAAATGATGCATGTATCTACGTCTTTTTTGTATACTACTATATATATATTACTACTGTATTTACTAAATCCAAATTAATTCCATGCAATAAGGTCTTTACATAATATCAAATGGTCGCAGCATACATGTACTATTGTAAAGAAAAACCTCTGAACCAAGGTCTAAGAGTATTCAAACAAAAAGCTCATAATGGTTTTTCTGCTGTCTGCAACAAGCATTGCACCCGATGAAAAACACACTGTGTCTACTGAATGCAACATGCAATACACCAGGACCGCTTCATGAAGTTTACTGTATGCACGTGATATGCATAAGAACTTTTCACTACCGGATGCAACCTGCAATGCACCAGGATTAAAAATATCATGTCTACTAGATGCAACATGCAATGTACCAGGACCGCGTCATGAAGTCTACTGTATGCAGTTGTCGATTTGTATCAGGACTTCTCATAATGTCTTTAGGATGCAACTTGCGATACACCAGAATAAAAACATTATGTCAACTCCTTGCAACATGTAATTCACCAGAACGTTTTCATGTCTACTGCATGCGAATACTTTGTTCCCTGGGATTTTTTTTCGCGATGCGTATTGATTGTAACACGTACTTCATTTTGTTTTCTGTATCATCATGCAATTAATCTCATAAAAAACAGTTATCTAATGTGTAATTTCGAGTTTATGTATATTTCAAGCAATTGTGTGTTTAAACATACAATAACGATACACCATGATAAAATCATCATAAATTTATTTCCAATATATTTACACACACCTCTAACCCCATTCCCTACAAGAAATAGGATTTGTAAACTTAATTTCCTTTCATACTGTTAAAAAATATAATTGATATCAAATCATTATTTGAATAATTTAAATTGATACAGTTATTTATACAGTTAAACACCTGGATATTTTTTTTCATATCGATCATTTTAAATGAACCATTCAATATGGAATGTTATTTATCTTATAAATCTTTATTATATGACAAATCATTGGTATGTAAAGTTTCGAATATCTTCCCAATAAAAGAAAGTTAAAATAAACTACTTGTATTCGGTTTTTCATGGGAGAACGCATTCATATGGATAGAATTATCAAAAAGAAAGTAGATCTTATGGGTATTTCCATTTGTTCTAATTTTAAATTATGAGGATTTTCATTCATTATCACACATCACTGAAAACAGGTAAATTTTATTAATTGGCAATTGAAAACCATCAAATTAAACATAAATATTATCTGTAAAATTATATTTACATTCTAACAATTTTGCATTTTTTAAAAAGCAACTTAACAAACAAAATGATGATTCCATCAAATATATATTAAAATCTACATGGCATTCAAACAAATACTAGCATTACTTATTTTGGGTGTACTTATTAACTTCTTTGTCCCCGCAAAAGTTTAATTTCCTTATATTCTTTTTTCCTATCATTAGAATGGATCACATTCCTCGTCTATCAGAGGTCCTATACGTGGGTCTGTGTCGTAAGATAGGGACACCGACAGAAGTGGCCATCAGAAGGGACGTGATGGACATGAAGGATATGATCGAGAAACCTGTACAAATGTGTGCTGGACACAGGCGTTTTATGTCTGGTAGTTATAGGGAAGGTTTCAGGTTTGCCTCTTCTGATTGGGATATAATGTATTGGGCTCCTAGCCATAAAATGATAAGCAAACTATCTCAGTCCAGCATTTACAATGCATCAAAACATACCATTATTCTAATGGAGGACACAGATACACCGCCTGGATTTGTCCGATTACGACTTCTTACACAGCCAAGGGACGACTTTATCAAATCAGCACTTGTTTCCTTGAATGGTATACATTATCTTTCAAATTTGTTATGGAAAGAAAAATGGCTGCAAATGACTCAAGGAAACAAAGCACATCAAAATGTCGAACATCATGGTCCTTGTTCAACTGGTTATGTTGGCGATATTGAAATTGATTATGCTCTTTGTTTTAGTAGTATAAATTGGACGAAAATAACAAGTAATTGGATTGAAAGATCTTTTAATTACACCTGGCCTCCTGAATATGTGTTAACTGAAATTCTGATGGACGGCTTTCATTGTGTTGCTATCGGGGATAATATTTTATCTCCTTCCTATGAATTAGAGTGGAGATTATCGTTTTCTCAAGCCGAAAACAAATTAGTTTGTACCATGAACCATACCCAATTCTTATGTTACGGACTTCTGAAAATATTTCTAAAGGAAGTAACTAATCACAGTATTCACGAACCATTGCTTTGTTCGTATCACATAAAAACTATAATGTTCTGGATGATGCAGCTAGAAACTATTCAATGGTACCCAAACAATTTAATGAACTCTTTCTGGAAATGTTTTAAATATCTCATTCATTGTGTTTACCGAGGCGAGTTACCCAATTTTTTCATTCCACAAAATAATATGTTTTCAAACAAAGTAATTGGATCTACACGTAGTCGTTTATTAGATCATCTTTATCAATATTACAGAATGGGCGTCTCTTGTCTTCTTCTTAGTCCGACTCTCAGATCAATCCTGGAACCGGCTCTAAGGACTCCGTCGTTTGTGGTTCATTTTGTCGAGGGTCACGTTAAAACTGTTTTAGAAATAGATTTGCATGCCAGTAGTGAAATATTTTCTCATTCGTTGTTTACAAATAAGACTTATCAACAAATTGTTACACGATTGAAATCGATAAAAAGATTATTGCAATTTTCGTTGTCACCATATGAAACACTAAAATTCCAATATTGTACAGCTCGAACTCTTATTGACATGGTGTTCATTGCGGCACAGAGTTCTTCATGTAGCACTCATAAAGAGATGTTTGCATTAGAAAGAACATTTTGTAACATACTGAAGCTAGCTGGAAGGATAGGTTGTGTGTCTGATTTACTGTACTTAGCTTTGTATTACTATAGAATTGGTAGATATCATGGAGCTGTCAGGTTAATTCATTTCATCAGAAGCAGACTTTCAAAGCCTTTCATCTTGTACAATCGTCAAGATGTACAGGGATATAAAGCTGTATGTAATCTTTCTCCGTCTCAACGGATGAAAATGGCATGGGCAGATGGCCTAAAACTTAATGTGAGTGTTTTATATGTTCGAGAATTATTATTAGAACAACAAGAAGCCGAGGAGAATGGAAAAAACACTTTATTTATATCTCCATTTCTTACACTAGAATGGTTGTCTGCGTTATCTTACTACAGACTAGGAAATGGGTCTCTATATCAACAGTCACTGTCAGACTTAAAGACTCTGCTGTTATATGATGATGGAAGATATATACCTATACACAACAGAGACCTAGCCTGGCAGATACTTGGGATTTGTCAGAACATTGTTGGGGACTTACACGGGGCTTTATATTCTTATCAAGAGTCACTGAAACAGGAGCCATTCCACAAAATACAGAAAGCCACAGAAACTAGAATAAGTTATGTTGAAAGGCAACTTCAACAGACATTCTAGGTCCTCAAGAGCCGGTGATGAGAACCAATGAAAAGAGATAATATCTAAGATTTCAAAAACTTACATATGAAACATGAAGCCGAACTTATTTTTGTTGGTCACACAATTGAATATACAAAATACTAGGAGTAATCATTTAATATTTGCTTAAATCTAAGTAAGGGTACCTGTTGAAACCGTTATTTGTTTGATTTAACCACTTCATTGTCAATATTAGCGACTGGTATACAGTTTTGAATTGTTTTGCCTCTTGAACTTTGAAACATTATTGTGATTGAATCAATAAATCTTTGATAAAAATTGGTTTGTTCTACTTAAATTAAAATGAAGCATTTGGTGCTAGCAATGGTATAAACCTTTCAGGATGAAATCAAAAGATCGAAGTCTCATTTAAATAAAGAACTAAATTGTAATTGGTAGGATATTTTATTATTAGCCCTTAAAGTCTTGTTGTCCAAGGTCGATAACTTTAAAAATGCCAAATACCGGTTTTTATCGACATAATCGGAATAAACTGGCATTTAAGGTGTTTTTGTTACAAAAATAAATGAAACACAAAGTATTAAATACTTTTTCTTGATAATGAAATTCTAATCAGCCCTTTTCACATAAAGTTTTGAGGGAAGGGATTGGGGCTCTTGATGAGGACTCGGTACACTTTTTTGTTAATATATCGAATTATGCCTCCCTCCTCATTTAGTCTGATTGTTAATAGCCCCGTTATTTCTATAAATTGGGTATAGTTTATAATATTTGCATTAAAAAGACAAGATATTGACAAATAAGATGATGACACATTAATATCAACATTCCCATTTATAGTCAACATATCGCAGGATCTGTGGTCTGACCTTGTAAGCAAATACGACTGAAAGCTCAGGTGAGCTTTTCTGATCACATTTTGTCTGTAGAAACTTTTTACATATTTGACTTCGAACCACTGGGTCAATTTTAACCAAACTTGCCAAAAAGCATCCTTGGGTGAAGGGGATTCAAGTTTTTTCAAATGAAGGGGAGATAACGTAGAAACAGTGAATATTTAGTGGCATGCTTTCAAAATCTTCTTCTAAAGAACCACTGTTCCAGGAAAGTTGATACTTAAGTGAAAGCATGACCCTCAGGGGTAGGGCGGGACCACAAATGACGATCAAAGCTTTGCAAAGGGGCCTCCACCTTATGGGGAAATTTTTAAAAAATCTTCTTCTCAAGAACAGTAAAGGCATAATGGGTCATATTTATACGAAAGCATTCTCAGGTAATATAGATTGAAGTATGTTCAAATCAATACCCCTAGGGGTAGGGCGGAGCCACAAGGGCGAACAAAAGTTTTATTTAGGAATGTTTAGGAAAAGTCTTTCAAAATCTTCTTCTCTGACTCAAAAACAGCAGGGCCTTTAATTGGTAAATTTACATGTGTATTGAAGCATCCTCAGGTAGTATAGATTGAAAGTTGAAATCATGACTCCGGGAAGGGCGGGGCCGCAAGAGACGATCAAAGTTTTACATAGAAATATATGGGATTTTTTTTTTCAAATCATGACCCTTGTGGTGGGGTGAGGCCACACTGAATCGTAAAAATTTCCATAGGAATACTTAGGATTTTTGTTATTAAATTCCTTAACAACAGCAGAGCCATGATTGGTCAATTTTTATTGGAGCCCCCTTAGGAAGTAGATTCAAGTTTGTTCAAATTATAACCCAAGGGGTAAGGTGGAGGCCACAGTAGAAGATAAAGCTAATAGTAAGAAATCTTTTTAAAAACCTTTAAAGCCATGATTTGTCAAAAAATATGGTAACATATTCAGTTAGTGTAGATTCAAGTTCAAATCATACCTCCTCCCCTTAGGGATAGGTTGTAAACACTCATAAAATACTCAACCAGACAAAGTACTCAGGTGAGCGAAGTGGCCCGTGGGCCTCTTGTTTTATTAATATTGTTAAAGGCTTTCATGTCTACATATTTTCCAATGTGAGATTTTACTCAATATAAAATTCAGAATCAATTATGTGTCATGGTCATTTTAAGTCACTTTTATAACCCCGTCTTTTGAAGTTGGGAGAGCGTACATGCTCTAATAAAAATGTCCATCTATCTGTAGAGCTATAGTCTGTAGATGCTGCATCTTCGCTAGCTGTGTCAAATACTAGCTCAAAATCTGAGATTATTCTAATGACAATTGCCAAGGCCGTAACTAGGCTCAAATTTTTAGTGAGGCAAGGGTTCTGGGCATTCCTAGTCCCAGACGGGGCAAGGGTAGTACATGATGGTCAGTGATGGGGGTTTCCAGGGGGAGGGGGACCCTGAAACCTGGGTATCAGAAAATACAATATTTAGTCTTAGGAAGTTTATTTATACGTTTTGAATCGTTGCCCGCATGGCAAAGTGGTTCGAGGGTATGCTCTAGATTCGCAGACTAAGGAGTTGATCCTTTCATCGCGGGTTCGAATCCCACTGCGGGATGTAGAGATAGGTCCTTCGGATGATACCGTAAAAGCCGAGGTCCTATATCACAGTAAGTGATGGCACAAAAACGATCTCTCACTGTTCAGTCATCTTTATTGACCCTGAAAGCCCAGTACAGATTTAAAACTTCTAGCTGTCTACTGGCAAGTAGTGGTGTCTTAATAAGAATGGGAAATTCTTAGAAAGGATGTTACACAATAAAACAATTTTCAAAACAAAAATTTTGAATTATATTTTACATGCGTTCATTCTAAGTGAAAATAAGGCACCTGGTGGGATGAACGATTTAACATAAATTGAAACAAAAGTTAAAAATATTAATTTAACACGAAGACACACATAATCCATAAGTTCAATGTTAAACTTTTTCACTTTTTAGAAAACTCTAAAAATTTAGTGAGGCATTTGCCTCAATTGCTTCAATGGTAGTTACGGCCTTGACTGCTATGCAATTTGACAACCTTTAAAATTTAGTTGTGCACGAGTATAATTGAATATAGAAGACTTTATGAGATGATCAAACGTTCAGATTGTAGGTTTCCTTAAACGTTTGTTTAACGTCCCTTTGCAAATTTTTCATTCATATGGAGACAACACCACTTGTTGATGGAGGGCTGATAATTTAGACCTGTTACCGGCACTTACGGCTTTTTTTGGCGGGGTGGGGGTGGGGGTGGGGGGGGGGGGGGCGGGGGGGTTAGGGGTCTTTTTCGTGCCAGCCAACACCTACTGCAATAAGGATCCTCGGTTAACACGGTTTTATCAGAAAAACAAAACCGGCCTTTTAATGTAAGGAACTCTTTTGTTTAAAGCGAGGAATTAGGGAGCGGGCGAAATCTTTCCCCATTTTTTTTTGTTTGATTAACCCTATCTCTACCGGCGCATTTTACTTAATTTTGGAGACCTTTTGACATGGCATTATCAAATTAATTCCAACTTTTTTATCTAAGGAGAAAGCTAGGTATAATGCATACCATTTTGTAGGGATTTTCTTACAGATGATGATTTATGACTATTCAAATACTCAACGACTGACCTTATGAGTAAAAATGGAGGTCAAAGGTAAAAAAAATTGCAAGATTTTATGGATTATTAAAAAACTTAATATATTGAAATAGGAAATTTGGGATATACCAACAAAAGAGCATTTACTGTACTACATGAAACACGTACTTTTTTCGATTCTGCATATATCTATTGAAGAGGGATTGCTTAGCTACACAGAATGTCTTAATTTTCAGACAGCAATTTTCGTTTTTTACTTATCCTAGACATATTTATGCATCCAAGCACATATTAAAGTTAGATGTGAGGTCATAAAATTACAAAGGACATACAGCAGATAAATTGTCTTAAGGTTTGACCTCATTAGCACTATTTTTAGGAGGTCAAAGGTCATTGAGTGCAAAAATTTTGTCAATTTTTTAACACTTCAATATTCTTGCTAAAATTTTACACAATGGATGCCGGAATGGAAAATTTTGAATTTACTCTCAAGGAGGGATCCGAACTGCAATATCCATACATCATTTAAATTCAAATATTTGTGTAATGACCTTTAACTGGTTGCTAAGCAACAGCATTTTCGTTTTTTTTTTTTTTTTTTGGTCTATGCACATATACATGTTTGAAATTTCACATTCTGGACACATTCTTGACACTTTTTGTATATTCCATGATATTGTATGTAAGATATGGGCCAAAAAATGAAAGAGTATTAACCTGTGGACACTATTGTTCTTAGAGGGTCAAGGTCATATCACTACATAATTCTGCTTTTAATTGTAGG
Source organism: Saccostrea glomerata (assembly GCA_003671525.1). Taxonomy (NCBI): domain Eukaryota; kingdom Metazoa; phylum Mollusca; class Bivalvia; order Ostreida; family Ostreidae; genus Saccostrea; species Saccostrea glomerata. The sequence goes on along the minus strand of PRKT01002509.1, from coordinate 6,751 downwards.
TATATTTATCAATTCTGAAATGCTTCAAATTATGGATAAATCCTTTAATAATTGAGGGAAAAAATGGCAAACAACAAAATATGCAAGAAAAGAATTCTGGTATGCTTCTGTTCTCACGAACCCCTAGCATATCATGCGATCAAAACATGTATAAAATCTTTTTGTGAATCAAAAAATCCATTCTCTTGATGTCATTAAAAATAATCTTTATTTTCATCGATTTAATCTTACAAGAAATAATAAACTAAATGATTTAATTAAAAGATGATATAACAGAGCTTAAGGGGTACAATAAAGACTTGGCATGTTGTCTTGAAGGGAAATAATAATAATAATAATAGATGGCATTGGCAATACATGTATCTAATGCAAAACTGTTTAGTCAATAAATTGAAATAAGTTGAAAATGTGACGTTTACATCCAAACATACAATTCCAGAAATATTGAAAGATGAATTCCAAATCAGACTGATTAAAAATGTAGAAGAGCACTTTTACTTTGTGTCCACCATTCTTTCATAAACTGTCATTTCTCTGTAAGACTGAAGGAAATTCTTTGATTGTCCAAGACATTATTATTTGCTGTCAAATATAAATGATCAGCTTCTATCCTGTAAAAGATTTAAATATTTTGAAACAGATATGCAAATTTACATTTATAAACAAAATTAAGAATGCTACAATTAATACATTGATATGATTTTCCTTTTTAATAAAAATTGTATTAATTATGTGATACAAGTAGTTAAATGATACTTTTACGTCAATGTATCAGGACTGAAAATTCAACAACCTTGTAGTAAACCATCATGGTTGAATTACTGAACTAAAACAAATAACACATTTGGCAATTAATCTGACGAAAACCAGACCTCTAGCTATTTACGCTATTGCGACATATAAAAAAATCAGGGGGCGGATGGAAGATCTAATTTTAATTAGATTGCTACGAAAGCCATGAAAGGACACGTCAATTTTTCAAAAAAATGCGGACACAGGTATATGTTCTGTTTGTTAACAGACTGGATGACTGTAATGCTACAGACTCACGAAATTTACACCAGTTCCATAACTAGAAAGCGCAGGGTTTTTTTTATAAATGTCATAAAACACTGTTAAACATATTTAATCTAAAAGTCAAATATCTTTGGATATGGGGTAACCCATATCTATTCTTGTTAACAATAAATCAGAAAACATTTCGTAATTTTTTGGAACTCTTATCCCAAAATTATCATCAGATGTAAAAAGTGTAATAAAACCAAAAAGATCGAAATCCAATGAAGGGTCTTTTCACAAAGCTTACATATGTGAAGTAGGAAAGTCTCGTCCCTTACCATTCAAAAGTTATGGCAAAGGATAAAGTTTTTCACTAGTACGGAAATCTCCAAGGTCAAGGTCAAAATGTCAATTTTTTGGTATTCAACAGAAGGACTTATCACAAAGAATAAATATATGAAGTAAGAAAGTCATAGAACCAACTGTTCAAAAGTTACGGGTAAAAATTTGGTATTTTTGTGCAAAAGTGAGTCAAACCCTGAGGTTAAGGTCAAAAGGTCAAATCTGGTTGTACCCAAAGAAAGATCTTGTCACAAGGAATACACTTGTGAAAATGAAAACCATACTCCCAACCAGTCAAAAGTTATGGACAAGGTTAAAGTTTTTGTGTACAAACAGACAAGCAGGCAGAAAGACGGATGGACAAGGCAAAAACTATATACTGATGCATCTTCCATTTGAGTGGGTGGGGGGCATAAAAATGTGGACTTTCTGTTTACCCCCTGATATATAATAATTCCACTTTTAGTTCCATTTAGGATCCCAATTCCAAACTGCCACCCAAGTGACTTATACAGCAAGTGAAAATGTAACTCAGAGGAAGAATGTTGTGGCAGTTTTCTGTGGGAGATCGAATACACACACCTGAGAAACAAAGAAACGGAAATTACCTGTCCAGGACACGAAGACTACATTGCACTACAACCATTCCTCCGGAGACCACATTTGAGATGAGAAGAGATGGGGCACATAATGTATTGGTGTCAATTACAAAATAAATACTGTCCCCTAGTCATATTCCATTTCACCAGTGATGGAGACACTGCCAGTGTCTGCAACTGATGCATCTGAAAAACAAGGACACAACATTAAAAAGTACACCTTCATGACTAGCTAAGGCTGACCATTCAGCAGTCACATGTTTCCATGAAGAACCAAGGCCATAACGAAGAGAATCCATGGAGAGAAGATTTGCTTTGGACCTGAAGCTTGCACTGGACGGACTATGATAATTGCTATAAACAATACCGATACTTACTAGGAGATTTATGTACCTTTGATGATGTGGGATATGTCTGTTTATATACGCTGTCGGTAGAATCTATTGTAATCTGCAGCTCCAAAGGACAATGGGGAAACATGTCAACTTTATTCCTTTTTCTGTTGTGGATTGACTGAAAAAAAAAATAAGTGGAAATCTTCAGTGTTGTCTAGTGACTTAGGATTAAACATGACAGAAGACAAATGTTTGTTAAAAGACTGCACACATTTGACTTTAAAACCAAGTAATCTTGATAGAATTTACCATCATATTACTTGTTTATAATAAAAATCTGCATCTGTAAATAGCTAGAGCTATAGCTAACTTTGTGAATCTGTTTGGGCAGTCTTGTTGTAAAAGGTTGGGTCAAAGTAGAATGGTCCATAGTCTAAAACAACAAATAAGCAAAGTGACCTTTATATGAAACAACAAGAGGCCCGATAACCACATCGCTCACCTGAGCTCTGGCTATGTAAAGCTAAAAGCAAAAATCAATTCAGTATTGACAAAGAGGGTGTTGCAGCTAGATATCGAGAATGACATTTAAATACCCTCGTTATGTCTAAATATATAGATACAGCTACGTAAAGGACTATGTTTACGGCGGGAATTTCCTGCTTGATACAGCAAAACACTAGCTCTCGTCATTTTTCATGAAAAAGGTTGGAACAACAAAAAGCAAAATGGCTAATGCAGCATTTTGAAAGATATACAGTGCGAAAATAAAACTGCGTCCCATAATCACACAGTAATTTCTTCCGAAGCGAGAGAAAGGGGGTCAATGTACGTTCTTTGTCCATTTTTTCAACTTACATATATTTTTCGCCAGGAAGCATATGACTACTTAAGAAAGCATTATCTAAGGAGTATATGGATACCTATGAATCCAATGGACACCTTCTAGTTTTATCAAACACCTCAACACAATTCCGAGGATCGGAGCAAGATTGACGCTACACTGTGTTTATGATCGAATATCAGAATAAAGCTTTGCTTTATCGTCACTTTTATATTATTGTTAAATACATGTTTACAATATAAACGTTTGTACAAATTGTCTGTAAATAAAACAGTTCGTATATTAAGATATTGACGAAAATTCAATGTTGTGTCCGGGGTGTATGCAACATGTTGTACGCGGGGTGTATACCCCTCTTTTTACTCTATAGTATCATTGTCTGAAATGTCATTAAAACAATTTCTTAACAACTGACTTTTGTGAGTTTTTCTATTTATTTTCTTAATTATTCCATAGGCACATGGGGTATGGACCCCCCCCCCCCCTTTTCCATTTTTTATTTTATTTTCTTTTTAAATCTGGGTTCGAGTCACCTTTTTCCTATTTTTCTATTCTAATATGCACTATATATTATCAAAAATGCAACTCTTTTGTCTCTACAAGCTGTTTTTAAAAATGCCGTTTTCCACTGATACATATAAAGAGAGAAGGCTTGCAACTCTTTTCTAGTCATCCGCCTCATCTCGCTTAAACTTCGCTCGATTATTTATCTAAATCAGAATACAACATGGGATATGCATACATTAATAAATTTGTTATACATTCCTCTTCCCTTTCATATTTCCATTTAATTTTGATATGCCCCCGATTTGTAAATATTTCGATGAAATCACCCGCATCTAGGGTAAATTTTGTTGATGTGCACCAACCGGGACGGAAGTACCAAAGAACGATAACTCTAACTTTACAAATGTTCTGCTTTAAAATAAAATTCAGGATTTGTAATAACAATATTGTGATATTTGGTTGATTATATCGTAGTTAAAAGTGAATCTGTATCCATCAGAATCTACTAGTTTCAACTTTCTAGTTATATATCGAACTTACCGTTACATGTAACATGAAGAGAAAATTCGGGATTTAATTAATCCCTCTCGAATTTAATGTTCCGAATAACATTACACATTATGATGACGCCCGAAAATACCGGGTACTTCCGTCCCGGTTGGTGCACAACAACAAAATTTACCCTAGATATTGGCTACAGAATGTGTCTAGACTTAGGGAGTGAAAGGTAGTTAATTGACCAATTGATAGAAAGTAGAGAAATTCTCTCCAAAGTGCGCAAAAAATGTTGCACCGTAAATTGCACCTTTTTTGCATTAAAGGATTTGTAGCGTTATGGTCAAAGACAAATATATAAAATCATAACGATACAGATCTGCAGCTAATACGAACTGTTTTATTTACAGACAATTTGTACAAACGTTTATATTGTAAACATGTATTTAACATTAATATAAAAGTGACAATAAATGAAAGCTTTATTCGATCATAAACACAGTGTAGCGTCAATCTTGCTCCGATCCTCGGAATTGTGTTGAGGTGTTTGATAAAACTAAAGGGTGTCCAGTGGATTCATAGGTATCCATATACTCCTTAGATAATGCTTTCTTCCGTAGGTATATGCTTTCTAGCGAAAAATATCCGTAAGTTGAGAAAATGGACAAAGAACGTACATTGACCCCCTTTCTCTCGCTTCGGAAGCATACACCCCGTATGTTGGGATATACACGGTGAAATATGCCACTCCGGATCGTTTACGTTGTTCCCCTGCTGGTCTTTCTGGGTTTTAAAACATGTATTTATTTTATTCCAACCTAAAATGTCGATTCACAATGTCTCTTACTACATATATTTCTGTCTTAGTCCATGAAGTGCATAGAGAATGTATTACCTATTATGATAACACCCGAGAGATATAATTAATTACTTTAGGCCTAGTCTGGTCCCCTTCCCACTATTCCGTTCGCGCACTCTCAATGTAGCTCTCTCAACTTAATATATATATATATATATATATATATATATATATATATATATATATATATATATATATATATATATATATATATATATATATATCGTAAATCCAAAAATCATAGAACCAGAATTTGCCAGGCTTGAGGGTCAGATCGATATGTACTTCTTTTCAAACTTCACAGTTTGAGTCAAGGCGGTGCTTTAAAATAGGTTCAAAATTATATGCTGCTTACAATTCTTAAGATGGAAGAAGAGATCAGAGTTTTATTGGTAATTTTTTATCCATGTTGTTTTACGCTGAATCTGCAACATTTCAGCCATATTTTGGCGGTGAGTTTTAATTGAATAAAAGCAGTTATTTTTCAAATAAGCATCTCTGTTAAATTTGACTGAGAAGTCAGGTCAATGATAAAAAAGAAAAGCTATGTGATGTGTTTTTTAACAATGCAGTTCATGTAAAAAAAAAAATCATGTTTTGTTTAATCTTTTAAAAAATAAATATGATATTGAGGAAATGATATTTTATAAATGTGTTAATATTTAGTTTTATTATAATGTTTTCATTTTCAGGATGGAATATACACAGAACTAAACTTCTAAGTGTTCACCTAATATTTTTGAAGTGTTAAAAAACAAATGCATATAATAATTTCTATTATTCATGGTTAATAATGCATATTTCAGTTTGATCCTCTTGTGAGTTTCTCGTCAGAATTTTATGTAAAGTTTTTAGGACATGATGTACCCTCAAATGAAAAATCACAAAAAATAAGCAACATTAAAATGTTGTACAGCTAAAACTTTTATTTACATGGTGTTCATTGCGGCGCAGAGTTCTACCTGCAGCAATCATAAAGATACTGAGACTGGCTGGAAGGATTGGTTGTGTGTCTGATTTGTTGTATTAAGCTTTTTATAATTAGAGAATTGGTAGATATCGTGGAACTGTTAAGTTAATTTATTTCATCAGAAAAAGAATTTCAAAGCCTTTCATTTTGGATAATATTCTATGCGTACGGAGATACAAATCTGTAGGCCTATGTATAGTCTGTCTCCGTTTGGAGGGATAAAAATAGCCTGGGCAAGGAACCTAAAACTTCATGTGGGTGTTTAATATATTCAAGAATTATTATTAGAACAACATGAATACACAGTTAAGATATCGGGGGTTTATATGATGGAACAAAATAAAGATTTTATGAAACTTAAATTTACGGCATTTTTTCTAGCCAGTTAAGTCCACCCATTCTTTACTAATTGAAAGTGTATTGCGACATTTTTGCACAAATTACAGATTTACTCCATGCATAACAGATATATTCTCAAAGAAAGATTTGTGAAAATAGTTTAATATTTCAAAGATTTAAATTGTGACCAATGCATTTTGAACATTAAATTGTACAGATATTTCTGTCCCCTAATGTAATATGACTTTCAAAATTCCTTTATTCATGTAGCAACATACTCTTTAGATAGTCTTATCACATGCATATATTATAAAATCATGTATCAAATTTTCTAAAAATGTTTTTAAAAGAACTATACATTGCATCTAATGAAGTGGTCAGTGAAGCATAAATAGATTACACAGATCCCAGGCCACTGATTGACCAGAGAAAAAAAGTCTCATACAACTTGCTGTACAGTCA
>PRKT01002507.1:8463-18644 GCA_003671525.1 Saccostrea glomerata | reverse complement strand
CCCCCCCCCCCCCCACAAGTCAAACTTGTACTGTCTGCCGCTAAATTTTAGAAAATAAATACAATATGATGAGAGTAATTAATTGCAAAAAAATATTTTCACAAAAAAAGGACGTAAATAAAAAATTAGAAAAAAGTAAAATATTAGTCATGACATATGAAAGTAAAATATTTCCGCTAAAACCTATGCAAAAGCTTTTTACATTGCTTACCAGACGCCGACAGTATAAGCTTGATCAGTTGAATAGAACATACGATAAGTCAAACAAAAATTATACATGTATTAAAAGTTTAGCAATATTTATCCAAAGATTTGCCTTTCGCATACTCCATTAGTGCACACACCCTGTCCCGGTAAACAAAACTGATCTGTCAAACCGGACCGTCCAGTTTTCTATAAATAGGATCTACTCACACTTCGGTGTTTTCTAGGGACCTGTTATTATTTTATCCTGTGTATTTGAATGTTATACAATCTTCAAAAAATCTCTGTAAACTGGTGGTCTTTTTCAACACAACCCAAATAATTGTACACACTTAGACGAAAACACACGCAAGGGTAACAAAAAAGTTTTTTTTAAACTAAAAAAACTATAAATAGAAAAAAAAGCACACACACCAAATGCTCAAGAAAAAAAAGGAATCTGCTTAGGAAATTTTATATTTATTCTATGATTTGAACAGCAAATCAATTATTTGCCTACACTGGTTATAAAGTAAATCAAATTCTTTATCATGAAGAGAAGGTGGACATTTACTGAAGAAACACATGTATACAAATAAATATTTTGATTTATACTATCAGTGATTTATTTCTGTAATTATATTTTTCCTGCGAACAACTTCCATTCTATATCGGTACGGAAAATAACATTTTAAGACCTACATCATTGGAAACAAAAAAATGCTTTGGTTTCTCAAATTCTTGCATTACTAAATAAAACAAATATCAAAATGTTAAGAGAACCCCTCTCTCTCTCTCTCTCTCTCTCTCTCAGTTCCAAACCCTATTTTTGAGAAGTTCGCTGGTCTAAAACAGTAATAGGGGAATACCAGGCCAAAGACCTACACTGCTACACACTGAAAAAAATAAGTGTATATTTATTGTGCACAAAAAAGGGGTTTGCTTTTTTTTTGTTTTTTGTTTTCACCATATGTATCAAAATATTAACTAACCTTGAGTTTCTTACATTTTCTAAATTTTACACCATTCACAGCAGAACTGCATGTGCAAGTCATGCATCAAACTAATATGACAGTATACACGGGCGGATCCAGCCATTTTTGAAAGGGGGGTTCCAGGGTTGTGCCCCTCTACCCCCCCCCCCCCCCCCCCCCCCACTCTCAAGGAAGATTCACACACACGTTTGGAAAGATTCAAGGTTGTGGTAATAATAACTTTGTTTTACGTCCCTTATTTCTTTGAAAAGATACTGTACCCCCAGTCCGCGTAAAAAACAAACACATTTTAAAAACTACCGATGCCTTAAAATTGAATGGATTTGCAGCATAAAAAATAAGTAGAATATTTTCTACCATTCTCTCATAAAAAAAAGTAATCGTGAAGGTGAATGGAGGAAACTTAATTGTGAGAATCTATCTATTCAATACTTACATGTAAAGTTAGACTACAAATATTTATTCTCAGAAAACGCTCCCCTCTCTCTCTCTCTCTCTTTCTTTCTATCTCCCTCTCTCCATTCGGCAAAAAATAAAGGGGAACCCCCCTCTGGATCAGCCAATGAGTATATATATTACCCAATTTTCGATGGACTCAATATATCAGGCCCAGAGGGGCTACAAACAACATTTTGGGGAATTTTTTATTGTAGGCGTAGTAAATGTGCTAGGAGAACACGGTTAGGAAATTGTTTAGGTGGTAGCATAATTTATATAACGGAGAAATACTGATAAATGGGAAAAGTGCGCTTTTTGTACACATAAGCTTCCTGGAAGGACATCCTTATTTTTTCCAGCTGCATTCCAGCGAGCTACAGATCTTTAGCTAATATATAAGATGTTTGGTTACAAAGCATAATCGGATAAAGCAAAGAGTCAGACAACTTGAAAGCTAGAATAATTATTGCGAAAAAAAGAGGCACAAATTATGTTCATCATGAAAAGTTGTTCGGACAAGTTTTTCTTTTTTTTTTCTTTACATGTGCAAGAGAACCATTTGCGGTCAATAGCAAAGATCAGTTCTTCCAAATACATGCATAAATCTCGCTAGGAAATTAAACGTTTTTTTATGTACGGGGGGGGGGGGGGGGGGGGAGGAGCAAAGTAAATTGAAAAGTTTCTGTGAAAATGTACACACTGACAAAAATAATTTAATTCTAAATTCTACACCTATTTTTCTTTCTGATCTGCAAGTTTCAACGTGGATCAGCTGTTCATTTGTACATAAAATTGTATATACGAGGTACTTCTCATTTCTATTAATATTATAATTTCATTTTCCTGGGTTCAGAATTACATTGTTCTTTATTTTACGCTACATCTGTTTTTAAAACCGATGACCTATTATATATTTGATACACCCTCTATCAACCGCTCTGGATATTGATGCAGTTTATGCATTAGAAAAGTCCATGGACAATATCAAAATCGTTTACTGATACTTTTCTTTTCCATGTAACAAATTAGCCCGAGTTGCCACGGGCAGAAAGACCCTTCTCATTTAAGATTTGGGAAAAAAATCTTATTTTATATAAAAATTCTTGAATAGGTACATTTGATATACACAAGAAAATACAAATTTTAAAATCACATTTATTATATACACATATAGCCGAGTAATTCCGATCCGAAATCTACTCTACAAGTAGAATAGCTTTAGGATCGGAAACCCTTGGCTAGCGAAGATGAGATATATGTAGACTCAACCCAGGTTCAAACTTTTACGGAAAATGATTGTCTACCAACTGTATTGTTCTTTATATTAGCATTTTAAAAAAAATGCCCCCCTTTTTCAGGAAAATATTGTTGGAAAGGAATTTATTGCAAACAAATTATATAACTGCAGATAACTTGGGCAATACAAAATCTGAGTTCTACGTTATCCAAAAAATGTAATTCTGAATCATTGCCCAAAGTTAAAATTTCGTTTTCTGAATTCCATATCCGATGTTTTATTATTGTATTCCCTTTTCTGTCAAGGAAAAGTTTAATCCATTCCTGCATAAGCCTTGGAATGGAAAGGTGGGACAAGGGGGTTTAGCCCCCCTCCCCAAATTTTTGCAAATACAGACATAATATAAGCATGGAAAATTATTGAAGTTTACCTTTATCTGTCTTTCAATTTGCTTCCGACCCCTGTGTCCTGTATTCATGCATGAACATTGTGTATATACGTTTGAGAGAGAGAGAGAAAATATTTGGTTACAAAATATATTAACATTTTTAAAGAATATATAATTCAAAATGTTGCATTCAATATATTCAGATTTTCATCTGGGTAAATCTGGGTAATATTTCCCCAGATAATAACTGATCCCCGAACGGTCAACGAGGTATGAAGAGATCGTTACTATTTTTAGAAAACTGGACTGGCCGGTTTCACAGATAACCGTTGTTTTCATGTCGCAGGGCGTATACGGGAAGTGTTGATGTAGGCCCTGAAAGAAAACTTGGGAAAGAATTTCAATACTTTTACTTTTAATAACTCTTGTTTTTACTTATCGTATGATCCATGATCAAGCTTGTACTGTCTGGCGTCTGGTAAGCATTGTAATACGTAGTTTTATAAATGTATTTTTCATAAGCAAAAAATCACGTGCTTGTAAAATTGTAACATTTATTTTTTTTATGAATTTATTATTCATTATTATTATTATTTTTAAAGCATTCAAAAAAATTGTATTGTATTAGTTTCCGAAACTTAGCGAAAGACAGTACAAGTTTGATTTATATTTTGGGGGGTTTAGTGTACACACTAGGCCTTCTGGACGCGTGTGCAATAGCCCGTGACCGCGATTGATCACATATATTTGGAATTGTAACTATCGCAGAGTAGAGAAATATGGCGGACACCGCTTGGCTCGTTGCGTATAATAGGTTTAAGACTTTGCAAGATAGCTTTAAAGATCAAAACTCACTGAAGGTAGCCATTTTTGTAAGTATCCTACCAACCTAAGGTCAAAATAGAGAAGGTAGCTCATTTTGATGTTACCGTACCACCTCAAGGTAAGGATCAGAGCTCAGTGAAGGTAGCACACTTTGATGTTATCTTACCAACTTCAGGTAATGATAAGAAATAGAGAAGTTAGCCCATTTTGTTAGTATTCTATCAACATAAGGCAAGGATCAGAGCTAAGTGAAGGTAGCCCACTTTGATGTTATCTTACCACCTCGAGGTAAGGATTAGTAAAGGTTGCCCACTGACGGTATCCTACAGTAACATGAACCAACTTAAGGTGAGCATCGGAGATCAGTAAAGGTACATGTAGCCTTTTTGGTGACATCTACTTCAAAATATAAATCCACCGAAATATGGCTGAAATATTTTCGACTCGTTATAAAATGCCAATAATCAATCAAAATATAGACATTTTCTTTGGAATTTTATAGGAGCACAGGCCTTGGTCTGTCGTCCACTGCTGGTCGGATTGGGTCCATTTTATCGCCATTTGCCTCCTCTTTCGTAAGTGTTCAATTGATAATATTATTTGTTTGTCAGTCTTTTTTACTCAAAGTCTAAGATGTGTCCACGCCCTGGATTTGAAAGTTATTAAAATTTTTGAATATTTATATTTCAAGAGCTGTTGTGGTTAAATGTATGCGCATGTGCGTTTATCTGTATATTCCCAGTATTTTGTAGCTGTGTATTTTGTATTTTGTGTTTTGTAATTCGTTTTAAAACAGAAATATTTGTGTTTTTTAGGCTCTACACGTGCCTTGGGGACCAGGGTTAACGTTTGGAACTCTATGCTTGATTGTTGCGTTCTTTTTCTTGTGGTTACCGGAAACGAAAGGCAAAGTGTTACCTACAACCGTTAATGATTTGGACAACCCACCAAAGTCTGCCTAAGCAACTATCGCTAATGTTTCATGCCATACAGACATTATATTATACTGTGGTTTGTCCTGCTAAAAGGATTTATTGATAATCTTTATCAATTTTATAGCTTGAAAAAAAAAATATTTGAAATTGAAAAAAAGTTGAAAAAAAAGAACTTGAACCTAGAGAATAGTACATGAACTATTAATTATGTTTTATTTTATTTGTTTGTTGTCTATTTTTATGATTCTTCGAGAGTATATCTCTCACAGTGTGGGACAACAAGTTGCTGGTAGAGGTTTGCAAATTTTGTCCTTTACTCAACATTTAGGGCCTTTGACAGATCTTTTTCATGCCAATACTGGTACTAGTACCTTCTCGTTCATGTTGTCTCATCCGAAAAACCGGTCTCCATGTCCTGCAATGTGATTCGAACCCGCGACGTAAGCAATTTGCAAATATAGTGAATATGATGCCTCTCCAAAAAATTAAAGTATGGGACCATGCAGGTCAGAGTCAGGTTTCCTCAAAAGGAGGCGGGTATGCAGCCGAAGGTCTTCGTTGGGTATCTTTTTCGTTATGCTATTAGAGTTTCATTTGAAATGGATAAACTTACTATTTTCATTGCCCCTGGTGTATATTTATTTCATGTTATATGTTTGCTACAAAAATACAGTGAAATTTGAAATAAAACTAACTTGCAAAATGGGTTGTTATTTTTCAAACCTTGTCTTTTAAATGGAGCAGATGGAGATAACGAATAGTATTCAAGATCAAAAGTTCATAAAACAATACAAATAGGAGCAGAGCAAACACGGACCTCCAAAAATCGGAGGTGGGATCAGGTGCCACGTAGGAGTGAGCATCCCCTGCCGAATAGTCACACCCGCCGTGTGCTCCTTGTCATGATCAGGAAATAACGGAATAAATCAGTTTTCAATTCAGTGTATAAATAATGGACTAACAATTAGTGTGAAAAACGTCAGACAGATACTTCGGATGGTACCGGGTACCAGGTTACAAAAACCGGACAATTTGAACCTTTAAGGTCATACGCAACGTAGTTTGAACTTAATTGGGCTATTCCTTGCATGGAGTTGAAGAGTTCCACTGAAAGAAGGACCTTTTAATGTCTATTTCGGGATTGCACACCCTTTCTGAAACACATTTTGATTGGGAAATTTTTATTTTGTATTTTTTGTATATAATTCTTTGAATAATGCAAAATTTTCATAATTTGATATCTGTTCAAAACGCCTGGTAACGCATGCTGATTTTTTTGTCTAAGAACATGTAATGGTACCATTTAATTCTGACATGCATATCTGTTTCGTGCCAGCACCTACAGCGACCCGGAACCTTGCTTAACACAGTCTCATCCGAAGGACTGGTCTCCACATCCTGCAGTGAATTCGAACCTGTTGCGTAAGGATAAAGTCCTTACTTCACAACTCTGAAGCAGATACTCTAACCACTGCGCCAAGTTGGCAACGACATTGCTACGAAACTTAAAAAGTGTTTAGTTTTTATTTCATTGAATTTCACATATTTCATTTTGGTTCAAGGCGCTGGATGGTATGGGAAATTCATTCCCCCGCGATGGGAGATTGAATCTCATTCGTCTATCCGTCTGTTCACACGTGTATAACCTGTGACAAGAATTTCTAAATATACTATGGTTTTTGACCCCGTGACCTTATTCTTGAAGTTTGACCCACTTTTCACAAATTTTAACATTTCTTTAATTGGCCATTAATCTTGAAATTGAAAAGGTAGACCTCATATTAAATATGTGTTTTAACTGTGCAAGACTTTTCTATATTCAATATTTTTTTTAACACCGTGACTTCGACTTGATGTTTACGTACTTTTCAATAACTTGTACTTTGGTAATAATTTTTGAATGATAAGAAACAGGGCTTTCATATTATACAGGTGTATTTTGGAGTCCGTGTGTACACTGCTGCAATTTTGTTTTGTTTAATGGAGATTTGAGCGTCATTATACTGTTCATTATATAACCATATATTTCAATGTGACAAGACCTTTCTAAACATACGAGTTTTGGCCCCTTTAACCTTGACCTTCATGTTTGGCCTAATTTACTAAAAAAAAACCTTGAAAATTTTATTGGATGGCATACATCTATGATAGGATATTCACATTTGATACAATATGCCATATATAATGGCATTCCATCCACTAAGACACTGAAAGCAGGCGACCACAATTCTATATTTGTTTCTTATGATGGAATACTTCATACGACTCTAAGATATTTCCAAAGTCTTTAAAATACCTGTATGATGCAATATCAAAAGCCTCTTGAAAAAGGTTATTTGTTTGAATATTTTACATTATTTCACTTAGAGATAGAGAAAAGGTGAATGACCACACATACGAAAAGGGACAATGAGTTGCAGCATATCGCAAAGTAACGACGTGACTAAGAAAACAATTCACCTATTTAGAAGACACTATAATATTGCATTAGTCTCGGATTTTCACCATACACGGTCCTACAAAATGGCAATAACGCAAGACTTTGATGAAGTATTGCGTTCTTTGGGCAAATATGGAAGATTCCAAGTTCTCCAGTTCGTGTACAACCAAATTTGTCTGCTACCCATAGTTTTTCCGGTCCTCATTTTTGTGTTTATAGGTAAAGTACTCTTGTTAATTGCCTTAAAGCTTTGTGTTGCAATTTCTTCTAATATTTATTGTAAAAATCTCTTATATGATTTTTAACGATTAAGAAAAACTTGCAAAACGAAAAAAAAAAAAAATTAAATGGTTTAAAAGAAAAGTCGAAGAATAGAAAAATTATATGTGATTTACTTTTATCCCTCTTTTCAGTAACTTTTAAATCGATTAAAATTATTTTTTGACTGGAGTGGTTCCCTGAATTTTATAGAAAAAAAGAAACGAAAACATACAAATGCAAAAAGAAACATAGGTCAAGCACAAACAATAAAACTTAATCTGCGAGAATTTTTTTTTTACAAAAATCAAACATAGATTAAAGAAACATAGATGTGCATACATGCAGCGCTACCAAAAATTCCTAATATCCCTACATAAAATGCTTTAGTGCGGATGAATGATAGTGATGCAGACGCTATCGAACACCCCTCACATTTTGACTTTGATTTTTAAATTATAATTACATGAGTGTACATTCCTACCCAACTTCTCAATGCAACGCTGAAAATGACACGATGCTGAAATATTTTCATAAAGATGGTCTGGTTTTTTCCCTTTATTGAATTGAAAATTAACAGGTCAAGGTAACGTTATATACAATGAATATTTCCAAAATTGTAAACTTAACTATAGAAACGTGTTTTATTTCACTGTTATATTTCAAGTTGAATGATACTTTTTTATCGATATATTATACATAATGAATAGTTGAATTTTAAAGACCCTTACTACTGAGCAAAGAGAGATAAATCAGGGGGGTTTCCAGATTCAATGAAACGTATAAATGTACACTGTATGTCAAAGAGCCTGTTTTGGAAGGTTACAATAAATAAATATTGCATGTAGTTGAGTGTAACATATTCACCCCCAAGAAAACCATTGTCAACCGAGGCGCAGCCGAGGTTGACAATGGCTTTCGATGGGTGCAAAATTTCAATGTTACACTTAACTACATGCAATATTTATTATATCATACTGAATGTTTTATACAAATACATATAACAGTGAACCGTGCGCGCATAAATTCTGCGCAGTCGCTATTTTTTGGAATATACTTTAAACATATATTATTGAATAATTCAATGAGGATTGGGCAACAGGCAAGGCCTATGTACATCCTCTTCTTGTTTTTGTACTTTAAACATATTAACTTTTTGGAATATCACCCGTCGTCAAGCAATGTTGTCTGTTGCTACGCTGGTGGGCGTGGCTTCATTCTTCTATTGTCAACTGACGCGTCAGCGGAAGTTAATGATGGTTTTTCCGAGGGATGTCAATTTCAACTGCTAAAGTGTCGGTTGACAATGGTTTTCCTTTTTGTCCTATGCTCGGCACTCAGAACCATTGAGCAGTGAGGGGTCTTTATCAATCGCATCATCTCGGGTCTTTCCGTGAGAGGTCGGAAAAACAACCTCGAATGTATTAACATCACCGGATGTTGATATTTTATACATTTCCTGTTTAGTCAAATATAGGATAGGTGAAGTTAGAAGTCCCTTTTATGGTATATTTTAAGTAATAACATTACATTGAATAAAGTTAAACTCCATTATCTACAGATTAAAAGTCTCCTTGCATTTATTTCAAAGATCGTGAAAAGGGAGGGGTTGTCAAGGCGTCTACGATATACATTCGAGGTCGTTTTTCCGCCAGTCAGAAAGGCCCGAGAAGTTGCAATTGGGGTCTTTTTCTTGCCTGCACCTATTGCGACACGGGACCTCAGTTTATACGGTCTTATCCAAAGGACTGATGTAATTAATCCACGTCCCACAGTGGGATTCGAAACGGCGACGTTAGGATTTCCTCCGTACTTCGCGACTCTAGAGCATACGCTCTAACCACTAGGATGTGTCATAAAAAAATTATCGATCGTCTCTTAGTTCACGTTTAGAAAGCTTTCAAACTCCCCCACATGTTTTTCTTAGAAAGGATGCTTTAAAAAATATTCACCGACCTCTTTATTTTTTGTTTGATACTAAAAAGGTCTTTAATCATCTTACGTTTTATTATTTTTGCACTCGCAAGCATGTTTTGTCTGTCCTTTTTAAGTAAGCTATATCGGAAGCAATGACGTCAAGTTTATTCGGCTTCTTTCAAACGCACAACTGACGTTTAGAGAATTCTACCGATATCCAACCGAGCGCAATTCGCACGCATGTGACATTTTCGGTGTGTAGCCCATTGTAAACTGAGTTGCTAACGCTGAGGGTAACATTACGGATTGTTAAATACATCTAAACCAATAAGATTTTAGTATTTTAAAATGAAAGTACATTAATGTACAACACATTATAATTGAATCATTTACATGAACACCCGATCCTTACACTTATCACCTTTTACTAGAAGAAAATTATCTTCGGATATGCACTGCTAGTACAAGACCGTGGAATTCCGTCCTTCCGTACGGATTGATAAAATACTGATAGAAAAAGAACACAGTGATAATCTATGAAAATCATAGACGATACGAGCATGAT
>PRKT01002506.1:0-17500 GCA_003671525.1 Saccostrea glomerata | reverse complement strand
TTGTAGTCCTACCCTACACACTTAAAATTTGGGGAAAAATGAATATACTCTATCTAATTTATCATAATATATCTAATCGTGGCTTTGCTTCTTGAGCAGAATATTTTTTGATTCCTATATATATTATGTAAAACTTTGACATTCATTTGTGCCCATCCCGTAAGACATTATTTTTAAGAAATTTGATATCTTACGTTTATTCTGTATTTTAAAAAAAAACATTATTCCTGAGAGGATTTTTGAAGACATTTCCTGTTCATTATACATTTTGTAAATAGGACAATTTCCAGTTTAGTTTAGACTTTCAGTACGGCGTGGCATTCTCAACGTTACACAATTAGCTTCTGAAATTTACACTGCTTTCTATCACTGTTTAAATATATATGGAATAGAAATTCGGACAAATGCCAATTAAAGTATATCAAATAACTTTGTCTCATCCGGCAAGGAGGTACAGCTTAAGTTGCCTCATCGTTGTCAACAACAATTTAAAGTTCCTGATGTTAATAATTTCTTAACCAATGAGAGTCTATTCGCCATTTGACAAACGCTAATTACATAGCGCTGAGAATGCCACGCCTTTCTGAAAGTCCAAACTAAGGTGGAAATCGTCCTATTTTTTTCTTTAAAAAAAATAAAACTTCTTATTTTCAGAGAGTTCAAAATCTTTGCGTTTTAGTAACCGCTGAGTTCGAGTCACGTATACGAGAAGGTCCCGAAACATTCCGAATACACAAGTTCAATATCTAACACCCTGTTGTAATATAAAAAAAGTGCCTGTTCAGCCGCTCAAGGACAATTCCAATTAACAGCAATATTTTTAGATATCTTGGTAAAATGTATCCATTTTACACAAATCAAAACTTATCATTGTAAAAAGTGTTACATTGGCTGATTTATTGTGATGTCTTGTACATATAAAATGATGGGGGGGGGGGCTAATTTTTATTTTTTAGAAAATATTTTAAGAGAAACTTAACTTACCGTCATTGGGAGGGACATTTCTAACTCTTTATCACAATTTAAACAAAAATGGATAATCTATTTTCAATCCTTCAGCAAATTTTAGTCAGCTGACCCACTTGTATTGTAGATTCACACAGTATCTTACCATCGCTAATCACTTATGCCAGTTAAATGTTAATACGATTCATAAATTCAAATTCTCTCTTAAGATGAGTAGGAGGAACATTTCACATTCCAATTTTTGCTTTTGTTTGATTTCTTGCATATTGCCATCCCAGATTTCTAGAAGTCAATTTCTAGAAGTAATTTCGATTTAACTTCACGTAAATTTTGCAGATAGGTTGTCAGTACAGAAAAATCTTATTATTTCATAGCTGAAAAAACTGTTTTTTTGCATATCATTCCCAAATGTTTAACAGGAGACTGTTCCCTGCTTCGATATTAAAAATGTGGAAATTATCTCTAATATGAAAGAGTAACATTGTTTTAAGTGTGTTTTCTATCAAAAAAATGAAGTATTCATTTTTTGTATCACCTATTTGTTTTAGTTAAAAAAAATTATAAACATTTTCTACATATCCCCTTGTAAAACTCTCACAGGGAACTACATGTGTGATATGATTTTAAAACACTGGAAGTATGTAATAATGTTTTCACATACATGTAAGTTTTGCCGGTATTTACCCAGTGGTTTTTGAAGATTTCAAAAAAGATTTCACCAAATATTCCTGAATTAAAAATGATTTTCTCTTAAAAAGGGTGTATAAATTTCTGAATCTCTCTACCAAAGGATGTTTCGATGCAAGATTGGTTAGATTTGGACCAGTTATTCTTGGGGAATACTAGTAGTCGAAAATTTAACAAACAAAAAAATCGGCACATGACAGAGTATAAATTTGTAGATAGAGTAATGCTTACACTTATATGCCTCATTTGATTGGTAATGCTCTGGACAGTTGAATTTATGTTCCTTACAAGACAGATGGTAGTGGTTCTCTATTCTTGCTTTCTTTGAGTCATAGAATGGACAGAAACTCCCTGAAAATAAAAGAAATCAGACAATTGAGATCTAGTAAATAGTTACGTACACTACGGTACAATATAAGTAATTTTTACAATTATTTGTAAATAACAAAAATATGACAAACTAGAGGTACTGTAAGCAATGAGTTCATAAAATGATACCCCCCCCCCCCCCCCGCCTCCCATAAGAATAAAATGGCAGTGTCCATGTTTTGATCTGGGAAATCCAAAATGTATGTCAGATCGAAAAGTAAAATAGGAGATGCACAATGGCAATATGTAATAAAGATTCTGTGAAGATTTCATTAAATTTCCTTTTATGGTATGAGAGGAGTTCAGGATAAGACGGACGGACAAACGGAAAGACGGACGAAAATCCCGATTACTATTATCATCCCCCCTTCCCCCCTTTTCAAGCGGGGGATATAATGATAACCTTGAATTATCAAGCGTCAACATTTCACTTAACAGGCCGACACAGGCTGCTGGCAGGATAAGGCTGTCAACGACCTCCTTATACGTTGTAATATATAAAAGTTATGAATGTTTGCTTATTCAGAAGGTCGAGTTTTGACTAAAATATATTTGATTAATAATTAGGCCATTTTTGACTTAAACTGACTGTAATTTTTTAGTTTATTAACAAATACAGAGGCCTCATGACTGGTTAGACCTGTGATGCCTACTACACAAAGGCTACATTAAAAAATATTACATTTGTACATGTAGCTGAATTATGAAAATGCCGTGAATCATTGTTTTAATTGTTCAATCTCATACTAGTACTTTACAAAGGGGTGTCAGAAACCATTTACTAAACCCAGTATTGTTAAGACTAGAAAATGAGGGCTGGGCCTAATTTTTACGAGGAATGTTTATTGCGATATCACACAAAAATAGTTATCTCATACTAACAGAAAATGAAATAATTTACAAATTAAATCTGTATTTAGCATAATAAACGCCATTTAAATTTTCCATGCATTAAAAAGGTTTTGTAGATAAATTCCACATAGCAGGTTATTAACAAATTAATGATCGGAGGGACTTAATTTGTTGAAATGAAATCATTTTGATTTTTAAAAAAGACGTTTTTTATTTGAGAGGCAGATAAAGTAATTTTTTGGAAGAGAAAAATGTATTTCATTTTTAAACAAAATATTATTTACAGATTTAAGATGGGCTTTTTATACAAATATAAAACCTTTGTTTAGCGCAATACTCATAAATTGTCGAAAAAAGGTATTTAATTTATTTTATTGTGTTTTGTGTACAGGTTTGACGGTGTTTAAAACTGAGCTGTCTGATTAATTTGCCTTTTTCAAAAGGCAATAACTTCATAGATCTTTTTTAAAGGATATTTTTCTTTTACTTGTAAAGTACTGCTGTTTTTTTTTTAAATCCAGAGGGTAACTAAATGACGACATATTTTACTTGATCAAGTTCTAGTATATTTCGATATTATCCCAATAAAATGAAATTTTAACTAATAAAATGCCATTTTTTTTGAAAGCAGAAGCACTTTCCAGATAAATAAAGAATGCAAAACTGATAATAGCTTATTTTTTTTTTTATTTTTAACTAGGGTATGTCCTTAAGATTTTAAAATTTGTTCATGAATTTCATTCAGTACATAAACTATGCATATATTATGTTACTGTCCATCGTTTGGACCAAACTTTATTCAGTACAAAGTGGGTTGTACTAGTCTATATGTTATTTCAATAAGCATATAAGTTTTGTGATAATAAAACAACTATATAAAAATAAATTCAGTTTTAAAAAGGTCCGTTTTTTGCACGTCTCTATCCCTTTGATTTTCCTTAGTAAGTGCTGAGAATTTAATGACGTCTTACAAAAATATGCCTGGAAAATCAATCAAATAAAGCATTGGTCTGAGCCTAATGCGAAAGCACGGCTTTATGAAAACCTGTGACTTTTTCCTCATAAAAGGGAATCCTGGGTTTGACGTAAAACTACACACAATGTTTCAACACATAATAACATTTCTCATAAAAATTCTCTTACACTTTTTTTTGAAAATCATTTTTCTTAATTGATAATACAAAACCTTGCCTACAATACGTCGTATCGGGATGCATACTTCGACCATGCCATTTATTTCTGCGTTAATGAGACAGTGATACTGGAACTCGGTATCTGTAGAACAGTTTTGTCTAACAAGCGAACATCTCTTTCGTTCAGAAGCTTTGACCCACTCTGAGACGTTTCCAGGACATCGATGTACATGGCTTACTGTAGGTACAGACGAAAGGCATCCCGTTTGTCCCTAAAATAAATCCTTTTTTAACTCATTTTTGTAGCAATGTGATACACCATTGCTTGTTTATAACTTTTTCTTATTCAAAAAAAATGTCTACTTTTAGTAGGCATTGAACATGAGCTTACATGTATTTCATGAACTACAGGAAATATTTTGAGAGAAGAACAAATATAGATTACTGAAAACGCCATCTACATTCCTAAGACCCTGTTGCGGATAGAATGTGCATCAAAATGTCATCAATATTAATTACTGTAAATAATATAGATGCAATCAAAAAGAGCAAAGTCTTGTTTATGGTGGTCTACAGCATTTAGCCAGCGACAACAACGAAATTAAAGATGATTCATTTATGGTGATACATGGATATCTAGATTTGATAGCATGTAAATAAATAGAGTTAAGACTTATGTTTATCTGAAATAATACTTACCAAACATCCAACAATAGATAGAATTACGGGAATAAATAGCTGTATTATGCACATCTTTTGTGAGGTTTTACTTCTTCTTTATCACATTTTATCTTGAAAGAACAATAAAACAAAGCAAGCGCTTTCAAAAATAAACAGAGTAAATATTTAAACAAAATTATTAATATAACAATAAAAGATAATTGATTTTAAAAATTATCCCGTTAAAGAGAGACATGTTAAGAGACTTTCATGAAATCGTTAGGAAAATTTAAAACAATGTGGGCGATTTCTCTCTCATTCTATATGGTATTTTCTCTGTGTTTAATTTAAAGCCATCCATTTACTGTTTTTTGGTGATCCAGTTTTAAAATAATGTAACTCACATTGTAGATTCTTTAACTGTATAAACTATAAATTTTCTAAAATAACTGTGACGTCAGTCGTTGGAAACGGTACAGATCAAACTGTAGTCGCCTTTTTCTAGTTTGTGTTGGTTCCATGCCATCCTTTTATTTTTGCTATTTATAGACATATCAGGCATTACTTACTTGAAATATATGTTAATGGGAATCTAACAACAAAGCTTTTTGATTAATTAAACGTGATGAATTTTAATCGTCAATTTTCTTTAATAATACAGCAATATATATGTAGTTTCATTATCATTAAATCTCCTAGTTAACTCGATAGGTAAAAGCACTATAAATGTACATTTTAAAATACGAGGTAATTTAATGATAAACAAGATGATAATTAAACAAGCATATCAGCAGTCTCGTTTAAAGTCATCATTTTGTAAGTTTTATGGTCGATACACTGACCTTGTTAGCAAATACAAGTTATCATGGAGTCAAATCCTAACTGAGATTTTTTTATACTAACTGTAGGCCATTTTATACACTGAATAGTCAACTTATTTTTCCGCTGTTTCACGATCATGACAGGGGGCACACAGCGGATATGACCAGTAGGCAAGGAATGATCACTCCTCCATGGCACCTGATCCAAACTTTGATGTATTTGAAGTTCTTGTTTGCGCAGTTCCGATTTGCATCGTTTAATTAGCATCTGAGTTTGAATACTGGTTGTTATTTCGATGTATTCCATTCAAATTCAAAAGAAGATTCAAACATCAGATATCAGGAGCAGATTAAACATGAAGCTCTAGAACATCAAAGGTTTGGAAAAAAATATATTTTTTAAATTTTTAAAAAAATTTCTGTAAATCAGGAAAGTGGTGACTAGCTTTATTTATTTAAAAGGTCCTAAGCGTAGGTACATTCAAGTGTGCATGTTTTTAATCCTTTGGTGAGAGTAAGATGATGTTTCAAATCATTTTATAACTTTGGGTCAGTGAATGTCGTTTTTGCTATACATGCATCAAAGTTTCAAGTAATAATTATTGTTTCATCTTTTAAAATATATTTGATATATTTGCAATATTGATCTTCGCTTAGATAAAAGATTGACAATGCATACATATGTATGAAGCAAATGAACAGTAATGATAGGTATTCAGAGAGAATAAGAAAAAAAATAAAAGTTTACATTTACAACTGTAGTTTGACGTAAAAGTTGATTTTTCTAGCGAATGATTACATGAAATGTTCTGTGAATGAAAAATGAAGAATCATGATCAAGAACTTTCATTTGGGTTAATCGAATCTGTACATTTTTATCATAATCATTTTACCAGTGACTCTAGTCTTAATCGTTTTATACTGCTTAATTTTTTAAAGAGATTTCATAATTGAATTATGAAAAATTTTAATTGTTCAATTCATAAATATGGTGTAAGTTAATTTGTAATCGAAAAGTTTTTTATGATGTTCTCTTTAAAGTTTTCTTTAAAAGTTGGCGAATGATTTTTCGTAAACAAATATTCACGACGTCCAAACATATGTTCATTGTCATTAAAAAGAGGCGAGCGAAAAATAAATTATTAATGAGGTCATTCGCACAAAATCAGTACACGGGTATTTAAAATGCTGATAGATATGACTCTTTGAATCCCCGAATACTGTTTATATTCTACTGAATAGAAATATTTCATATTATAAAAACATCTTGCAGAAGGAATTAACTTGACTCTAGGAAGAAAAATCGATAACTTGCTGATCAAAATATGGTACTTTCTGCAATACACTTGGTGTAAAAATATGTTTAAGGGATAAGGTTAAATCAAATAAGTTATTTATAAAATGGTTTCTTTATCTTGAATCAATACTACTCAATTAATCCAAATACAAGGCTGCCAGAGAATTGTGTTACGCCATGGTCCGTGTCACTTGAAGCAATATGTGAAAGAACTTATAGAAGTATATTTTAGAAATACTTACATTTCCAAACACAAAATTGCGACAAGGTTCCTGGATACGGATGTAAACAAATATTTTTCAATCTACTTTCGTTTTACCTTATATATATTTTGAGGAGTCCATTTAAATTTATTGATGTCTTTCTTAGGTCAGTTAACGATTAACAATAAAGCTCTATTCATTGCATAAACAATAGGTAAAAAAAAATATTGTTGAACATTTGTTTTTAAAACTTCCATGTGAGGTGGTGTATCTTTGAGTAAATATTAATTTTCTTTAGAAAGAACTATACAGTTATATTCTTCATAATAGCTAAAACCTTTCTCTATCAATTAGTAGCGTGCAAAATCTTGTTACATTTTTGTCACGTTATACTAATTGACTTCTGTGAAAAGCACTGACTTTTACACTGGACTGTGAGGTTAATTTGACATTTAAACATGTGTTATGTAAATCGAATAAAGATTTTAAAACTTTACTAGTGGTCATAGATATGGCGCAAGGGGTATTAAATGAATAACTGGTATGTAATAAACACACGAGATGACGGAAGGAAGAATAACTGAAATGCCTAAGTAAGTATTAATCATATATACTTGTCAAAATTTCTAAGTCCCCACTTTTATTATTTTGAGTATTTAAAAACCTTAACATTGATTAACTAGTTGTTTACAATTTTGACTTAATTTTTCGATGATTGCCTGTTACGGCCAAAAAAATTTAAATCGAATGTGTAATTACTCATCCATGACCCTTTTTATTAAAAAGCATGCAGTGCGAGTTTCATATGTTTTCGGGTGTATCTTCCATTTATTTAAATTTCCATGTGTTCTCCATTTTTAGTTGTTTAGGAAAAACAGAATAAAAACTTGTTTAAAATGCCGTGTATGTACGAACGACAATGTGCAAGAGAAGTTTTCATGGTTCAAGCTGGTGGTAGTAAAGGAAAGTTGTATCTCTTCCTTTGTATTTGTTTATTTCAAGTAAAACCGTTAAAAATACCGTCAGGAAGATGCACAAACCTTACTTGTATTCCTTTTAATCATTAAAAATTGCTAGATTTTCAAGAAATACCACTTAATCACCCTAGAGTATAACCGGAAATTCACTCAAACCGGAACCGGAAGTGCCCAAGGTCAAGGCGTATACACGTACTGCAACGACACATCAACAGGACTACTACACAACAATTATTAACTTTTGTGGAAGGAACCTATCTGCAAATGGAATTGCTTTGTACTCATTAAAAATTAGTTCAAGTCTCTTTCATTATCTAAATTATTAGAAACAAACTGGAAGAAGACCTTATGTACTGTAGGATTAATATTGGGTACAAACAATTTCAGCAAGCTTCAATATCATCCAAATCTCAACCCTGTAGAACATGAACGGGACAAGATTGACCAGAGATTGAGCACTTTTCCACCAGCAGCTAGAATCAGGAGGAAATATAGAGGACGACCCAGTCCATACATGGAATAACCTTCAATAAAGATTTTTCTTTAATTGTCTAAACTCTTTGAGAACCAATTGTCTTGATCTTAATCCCTTTGCACGCAGAAAAAAACAGTATTGAACGTTGCGAATTTTTAATTCTAGGGTGCATTCACTCTTTTGCATCTTGTGTTTGTGTTAGTCCTTCAATATAATTAGATTAAGTTAAAAAAATATTTTGCTTTTTTTATCCTGTATAATTTTCAATTTATATTGTCTGAATTATTTAATATAAAAGCAGTGTAAAACAAAAACTTACATGGGGACTTAGAAATTTTGATAAGTATATATATTCTTTTTCAAATTCAATTTATTAAAGATTTAAAAAGGGAAAAAAAACATTCCAGATGGAAAACTTGACAGGAATTGGTCAAGGTCGGAAGGATTTGGGTTTATTATAGTTTTTCTCTTGCTTCCCTCACTAAGTAATGCCAAAATATTATCTTTATAACTGATATAGATAACTAGAATATCTATATCACTGGAGAGCTGCCATACATGTATATTGTAAATCTGTTGGAAAATATCAAAGTATTGCAATCACGCCACGGACAGCTTACAAACATTTCGGCGTTGTCAGAACAAAAAGCTGTCGTCAGACTGGCGCCGTATTTTCATCATAGATATGCCTTTATTAGTTGAAATCATTTCTCGTGTCTTCTCAGATTTGATTATTATCAATTTTCACGAATAAAAATATTCCCAGACAACAATCTGTTCACTTTTACTGATCACAAGTAGCATTTCACAAGATATTCCCTTAAAACAAAATCTTTAGCCCGATGAATTCGAAGCGTAACCGCCATTTAAGCCGATTTACACCTTGCATCATTTTTCAAAATCTACGACAGACGGTTAATTAGTGCAATAATTTCGAAAATACGCAGGTAGGTTAAGGTTACAACCAAATATTCAACTTGCCTATATGATATGACGTCATAGTAAGCTATATGACGTGAAGTTTAAAGATAACAATTTCTTATAATCGATATCTAAGATTGATTTGAGGTCGTAAAAATTAATCAAAATATGCAGAGGCATAATACAAACAGAATTATGTCGTTTCTGGGACTCTGTAGATATCACAGGGGTTAAATACCAAACCCGCGACGTCATAACTGTTGATCATGCAGTAGCAGAGTGAAAGTGAAACGTAACGAGAATTCATGTAAACAAACACAATAAATCGGAGTTTAAAACCATTTAGAATGAATATTAAATGTGATTCATGTGGGAATAAAGCTTATGAATAAGGTATGGTAATATACTTCAACAATTTCTTCGTAAAATTAATGCAGGGAGGGTGCTTACGTGTTTACGTTTCAGCCTTTCCTCTGTCGTTCGTAACAAATAAGATGCAAAAGTTCAAAACTACACTGCACACTTTGAAACTTAATTTTTGTTTTCATCTAAAGTTATTATTCTATTGTTTTTGGAAAGTGCTGCTAGAATCGTATGGTTTACGGGAATTAATTGGTTTTTTTTCGAAGTTAAGAACAAAATGTAAAAATTTTGGGAAGGTTTCGTCAGAAAGTGTTGAATAAATATTTCTGTGATATATAGGACAGTATGATTCCAGCAGCACAATTCATGGTACAAAGATATTTACACATAATTATTATTACAAATTGAAATTAATTATCCACGGGGTAGTGTTGAATTTTTCACTTTTTCATTAAGGCATATTTTCTTATTATAGACGTCACGTGGTGACGTCGTGGTGAAGTGCTTCATGTTGTATAAGTCCAATTAAAGTCTATAGAATGCATAATTATAACAAAAGTTTTATGCTTGATTTTTTAGATTTATAAGTGTTACATAATTATAAAAAAAGCGTTCATTCGCCGAATTATTATCCATGTGCTGCTTTAACTACCGGCGTATTCAATTGTCTGTCTCAAATGTACATATATATATACAAGTACATGTAATAAATAGCAAGTTTATGACCTTCATTGGAAATTGAGGTGTTTGGTTTTAATTTAATTGGTCAGTAGTTTATAAACTTGTTATTTATTTCTTAAACATCGTAAAGGGGCTTGGATATAATGCAAAGTTAATATTCTCAAAAGTTAGATTTCATGCAAGAGGTTTAA
The DNA here is from genome assembly GCA_003671525.1 of Saccostrea glomerata. Taxonomy (NCBI): domain Eukaryota; kingdom Metazoa; phylum Mollusca; class Bivalvia; order Ostreida; family Ostreidae; genus Saccostrea; species Saccostrea glomerata. The sequence continues at coordinate 6,904 of PRKT01002506.1, read as the reverse complement.
ATTCATTCAGATTGAAGCACTGAGGTATATTACTGAATTATATTGAATATGATGAAAGGCATGAGAAACTATAAAAAAAAGTCAATATAAAAGTGTCAGAAATATAAATTCTTGCGCCCGTTATATGTTCAGTAGAAATACTACACCAGCAGGTCAAACAAACATAATTTATTTAAGAAATAGGATATCTTATTTAGAGTTCTATTGGGGTATGACATGAACTCGATCAAATTCTATAACGCCCGAAGAGCATGATAGTAAATTTGATCACGCACCGACTTCCTGTCGTACCCCAATCGAACTCTAGAAAAATATATCTTATTTCTTATGATTATATTTTACGTTTTAATTCATGTTATAAAGAAATGTAAGTATTATTTAAATTTTGATTTTGTAATGCAACATAATATATCTACGATGTTATGTGAGGTCACAGTTAGAACTTTCCAAATTGCTTATGCAGTTTGCTTTCCATACACAAGAATGTCTGATCATGTGATCAACTGCATGTCATTGAAAATTGAATTTTAATTTTATTATCAATGTTATATAAGGAAAGACATCAGCAAATGTAAATATACGGAGATAACGTAAAGAACTCAAACTCAAATCTCCCATTAACAATGCAAACCATGCAAAGAGAAGAGTAAACATGGATCTTTGAAACACCAGATATTAGATCAAGTGCAATGGAGGAGAGAAAATGTACATCCTCTTCCGATGTGTGATCCTTGTTTTATCATGAAGGATATGGAAATAACGAACAGTATCCAATCTCAACGTCCATTAAACAAATATACAAAATAAGAGCAGAGCAAACACGGACCTCCGAAACATCAGAGGTGGGATCAGGTGCCATGGAGGAGTGAGCATCCCCTGCCTACCGGTCACACCCGCCGTGTGCTCGTTGTCATAATCAGGAAATAACGGAAAAAATCCGTGGACAATTCAGTGTATAAATAATGGACTAACAATTGGTATGAAAAACGTCAGTCAGCATTTCATTCAATGATAAATTGTATTTGCTGACAAGGTCATTGTATCGACCAAAGAATTTACAAAATGATGACTTTAAACGAGACTGTTGATATTCTTGTTTCATCAACTTGCTTGTCAATAATTTACCTCGTTTAAGAAATTGTTCATACGTAGAGCATGTTCTTGCGTATCGAATTAACTGAGATATAAATACTCCGTATGCAGGTGATGAAGGTATATTGCTGCATAAGTAAGGTAAGTTGACGATAGAAAAGTTAAAGTCATCACGTTTATCATATAGCTTGGTTGTTAGATTACCATTAGTGTCTTTATCGAGTCGCCCGCGTGGTGCAGTGGTTAGAGCGTCTGCTCTGGAGTCGCGAAGTAAGGAGTCAATCCTTACGTCGCAGGTTCGAATCCCACTGTGGGACGTGAGACCGGTCCTTCGGATGAGACCGTATAAACCGAGGCCCCGTGTTACAGTAGGTGCTGGCACGAAAAAGATCCCTCACTGCTCAAAGGCCCTGGGTGCCGAGCATAGGACAAAATTTGTAGCCCTCCACCGGCAAGTGGTGGCGTCTCCATATGAGTGAAAAATTCTCAAGAGGGACGTTAAACAACATACAATCATCAATCATTGTATTGACAATTGGAATTACGAATAGGTGTTTAAATTAGACAGATGGTATTCATGTTTTCTTTATTACAATCACTGTATGGTTGACACGTTAACTCTTTTCACATTCTATGCAACGTTTTATTACTTTCACCACACAGATAAAATTTCAAAGGACGTTTACATTTCCGAGTGTTTTCTAAATGTATTATAGACAACGCACAAATCATATACATGTATGTAAGAAATTTACATAATAATCTTTTTAGCACTAGAAAATTATCAAAAGGTTATGAAAGGTTATCAAAATTATATGAACACATTTTCCAAAGCGTCATTATAGAGTAATTGTGTTTCTATTACAATTATTTGAAAAACCTTGTTCTGAAAGCTTTTGAGAGTATAAAACTACATTTTAAACTTTTCTAATTACAAAGCTTTTGAAATAATTTATAAATCCATTTCAATTTCAAATGTTAATAAACAACAGAAACCCTACAAATAAATTATAAACGAAGAAACCTTCTTTGGAAAAATCTATACATGTACCTCGGTACATAAGACATCAATTTTAACAATTGCAGGGTTTTATAAATGAGACTTTTAAAAAGATTGAGCTCGTACTCTTTTCCTATAATGAATACATGTATGAGAAAATCATGAAAGACTGATTCCTATAAATGATGATTGTAAATCAACGGCTAAAATTAACAAGAAATATCACAATAAACTTGAGAGGGATCATTAGAATTCAAGTGCAATACTAAAAAATACATTTATCCGAAAGTAATGTAGAGTTGCTTTTCAATAATTTTTAAGCTTGTAGTACTGGTTTCTATGGTTTGACTTGCAAAAATGTTTGTCCATATCCATTATACGGAAAAGAATGTCAATATCGATGTTTGTGTTCGAGGAAGTATTGCAACGCTCGGTATGGTTGTTTAAAACCATCCACTCATAACCTAGGTAACAAAACATATTTGAGTGTAATGGATAGACATATATTTTAGTGGTTTTCAAATAACTCCTCAATAATTTTTTTTAATTATTTATTTATATATTTAAATACTGATTTTTAATAAAATTTTTGATCTTTATATGACTCTTTGTTGGTGATGTATTCTACTTTTTTTAAAAATATTTTCCTTTTTCAGATTACGTAACAGACAGAAAAGGGAATACAATATCCAGAAAAACCGGACATAGCAAGTCAAATATACATCAATATGTGTCCAAAGATTTAAATCAAACCCTTAGTTTAAGAACTAATGATATAATACAAACAGACGTAATGACCATAATAAGAACCAAAGATGCACCTTTAGACAGTCGGTCTGACGGTAAAATTATATTCAATTTTATTATTATTCTGGCGGGTGTTATTTTAATTTTGATAATCACACATGTACTACTGACAATCAAAAATGTTTTGAAGAAAAGGAATATTGATATAAATGCTAGCAGAAGTGTTCAACATTAATCTTTTTCTGAACATTTCAACAGGAGTATTGCACATGCCATTTAAAGTTATCTTAAGTTTAGAATCATGCGTTTATGCGACGGGAAATAAAAGCACACTGATCCAGGATTTTTTTTTCAAAGAAGAGGGGGGATTGATCAACTAGACAAATAATAGTGTAACACAGAAAAATCTGGAAAAGGAAAAAAAACCTAATGCATTTATTTTACTACATGTACCAAAAGGCTATCTTTGCGTCATTTGCACCCAACGTCACATTATATATGCAGAGCAGATCGATGTTTACTGCATATGCAAATGTAACCTAGTGTCGTAATTACTATGCACATTTTTTAGAATAAACTTTTCTGTTCTTTTTTAAGCATAATAAAAAAACATGTCTTGCGACTAAAACATAGCAAGTAGCATAAATTTGCCATAATTTAAAATTATGCGTCAGATTTTAATTTGAATTAATGTAGTTTGCATTAAATCTTTGTGTTAATGCGGTGCGATTGCCATTCATAGTAGCATAATTTCCCATTATTGACTTTTCGTATGAATACAGCATTTCGTGTTTTAGTAACGTCTGTCTATGATTAGTAAACGGAATACAATGCACATTGACTGTGACACAATTGTGCATTGTATTCAGGGTTATATTTGTCCCGTGTTATTTTTGGCCTTTTACATTAGTAAACAATTTTGCTTTGTTTAAAATTCGCCCTTTCACAGTTCTATTGAAGAAATTATGTTGATGTCTTTGAATTAACCCTTTTTAAACTCTCTCAACTATATGGTTTAGGAGGGCTAAAGGGGCGAAATAAAACGGGAGCAAATAATTCACTGTAAACAGTACATGTAAGTACACAAACAGCTAAACGAATTAAGCATGATCGAAATATGTTACTAAGATAGATTGTAATTCCTTATACTGTGAATCACGTTTTATTCGCGAGAACATTATTTTCGCGTAATTACGCGAGACAGTGTGCTCGCGAAAATTTAATTCTCGCGTATAATAGCATTCCTATAGATGATATAGAGCAATAACCACAATTCGTGAAAATTTTGTCTCATTAATCAAGAGTCAATGACTACCTCGCGAAAATAAGGTGTCGCGAAAATTTAGTGATCAACAGTAATCAGAATGGCATTGAAAAGCTCATTTGAACTGATTTAAATTTATATGACTGAGAATCGATGCAAAAAATTGTTAAAAACTTTTTTCTTTTTTGATTACATAAAAGTAATATTTGTCATTCAATGTTCATTCTAAAATCAATTGTAAATCTAAAGGTTTAGCATGGACATCTTATTTGAACTTTTTAAATTTTGGAATAAATTAATATTTAGATTCATTTTGGTTATTTAGTTTTTTTAATAGAGATCATACATGTATTCTTTAAAAAGAAAATACATTAATATTTATGAAGTGAATTGACAACGGATTTTTCCGCTTAAACCTGATCATGACAAGGAGCACACGGCGGATGTGACCCGTCGGCAGGGGATGCTCACTCCACCATGGCAGCTGATTCCACCTCTGATGTTTCGGAGGTCCGTGTTCGCTCTGCTCCTATTTTGTATTGTTTTATGGACTTTGATATTGAATACTGTTCGTTATATCCATATCCTTCTTGTAAAAGTTCTTTTAGTGCAATGGTTAGACAGCCAATAAAAAGTATTTTATATCCGGGACCATGAACGCCCTCTGAGCACAAATTCACTATATGCCAAAAAACCGAAATTTTTTTGGATATTCATTTTTAAGCCACTCTTTACTCTTTTTACTTCTTTGTATGCTCTTTTTTTCATGAAATAATCTGAATTCTGAATTTTAGCCTAAGCTCTCCTTGAATATTTTTGGACTAATCTAAAACATTACGTATGAACAGTTTCTAAAACGAGGTTAATTTATGACAAGCAAGTTATGAAACAAGAATATCAACAGTCTCGTTTAAAGTCATCATTTCGTAAATTCTATGGTCGATACAATGACCTTGTCAGCAAATACAATTTATCATTGAATGAAATGCTGACTGAAGTTTTTCATAGCAATTGTTAGTCCATTAGTTATACACTTAATTGATGACGAATTTTTCCCCTTTATTTCCTGATCATTACAAGGAGCACACGGCGAATGTGACCTGTCGGCAGGGGATTTTCAATCCTCCATGGCAGCTGATCCCACCTCGGAGGTCCGTGTTTGCTCTGTTCTTATTTTGTAATGTTTTATGGACTTTGAGATTGAATATTGTTCGTTATCTCCACATCCTTCTTGTTTAGCAGCCATGATGTCTATAGCTACTAGTATTCTGATGATATTTCTGAAACAATCATTTATTATCTGTACGATCAAGATGGATAAATAATGGGAAAAAAAACCGTGTCTATTCGATTCTTTGTGATCTATCGCCGTGTGGAAAGGTCTATAATACCAAATAACATATGTAATAGTGCAAAAATATAATTTTTAAAACAGGCAGCATTTTCTTTATAGTATATCATCAGATAGAGATCACCGTATTTCTGTCATTTGAAAATTTACTATTGCATTTCTTTTTACATTAACTTGTCTGTCAAAAAGTATTGTGATAAAGTAAGGCATTATAAATACTTCATAGGTTAAAGTTACATCTAAATTTGTGTCTTAATTACTCATTTCCTATGATATGAAGATAGAAATACATGTACAATTAAGTCTGTTTGAATAATGCCAACACGGAGCGATGTTAAATAAAAATATGACAGTCATTTCGGTTTTGTTTAGGATTTTAGTGCTACAGTATTATTTTACTACAGACACAGATTCTTTTCAACTATGTGAAAGGTATGCGAATTTTTATGTAATATATCTTTTTGGTATATTTTACACTCTTTCACTCTTCTTTTTAATAATCGAGAGTATTTAACTTTGCATATATTACCAATGTTATATCTGTTTAAAAAATGTAGCTCACAGTATTTGTAGGGAAATTGACCTCTGCAAACAAAAATGTTTTTAACAGGTAAGCTATATTTTTTTTAGTGATGTAGTAGTCTTTCTTAACTTAGAGCAGGTGAAGCTTCAATAGGTTTTTGCTAGGTTTTTCCTGAATGGTAGAATACTTTAAATTAAAAAAATTGGTTGCAGCATGGTGACTGTATTGACTATTCCTTGTTTTAGGGTTCACACTTTGGGTCATTTTACTTTTTGCAGACAAAATCCGTTTTTTTTTTCATTAATTATAAAAAAATACCTTTTATTAGATATTTTAATAATATTATATTTTATCTATTAATTATTTGACATACACGGAGTGTTATTACACTCCTTTACACTATTTTGATTGTAGAAAGCATATTCGATGCTGCTTTGGTGAAGTTTGGAATGAAACAATAATGTCTTGCACAGGCTAGTAGAGCATGGTTTTTTTCTTATGTGAAATTATTTTAGCTGCTTAAAATACTTTTGATACATGTTTAATAATCCAGGACAATTTTATGCATTAGAAATTAATTTTTTGGGTTTGAAGACTTGCGGTTTATCAGAAAGGGGTGAATGAATATATTAAACAAAAGGATAGAAAAGCTGGTACAGTAATAAATTTTCATTCAAAAATTAGCTTAATATTTAAGTATACCAATTTATTTTAGTCCTTCCAGTTTGCGGTACTGGATTTTTTGGATTGTATTGTAATGTCTCCTGTCCATTCCCATCATACGGAAAAGAGTGTCAAGATCGTTGTAGGTGTTCGATGAAGTATTGTGACCCTAAGTATGGTTGTAGAGAAACAACCAATCTTAACTTAGGTAAATAGATATTCCATTTAATCTTAAGAATAAACAAGAACTCTTAATTTTTAACA
>PRKT01002505.1:0-19927 GCA_003671525.1 Saccostrea glomerata | reverse complement strand
AAACTAATTCATATACATATATTTACATTTTCAATGTCTTTGTCCGAGATAAAATTACCAATTGTAAATGTAATTGATTTCCTCATGAATGTTTTGGCGCGGTTCCAAAAAAAACCACGTGCAGGGCGAGACAACACCTAGAGAGAAGCAGGCTTGGAGCCCGTGGATTGGCGGAATCAAAGCATGTAAATATAAGGAATAACTGTCAGATTTTTCAAATTCATGAAGATGATCAATGGATTGGCTTGTGTGATAATTTTATGCATAAACGCCTTCGGCGTTTATGCAAATTATCACACAAGCCAATCCATTGATCACTTCATGAATTCGAAAAATAAGACAGTTATTCCTTAAGTAAACGCAGACACACATCCATGTTTTTAAGATTTATGTTGGAGGTGGGGGTGGGGGATATTGGATATGAATATTGAGCATTAAATTTTGAAAATAAGGTTAAATATGAACTATATTCCTTTCATTCTATTGTAATAGGTATTGGATATCAATGTTTACATAATATGTCTGATGTTGTGACCTAGCTCTGCCTCATTTCCACTTGAACTGAACAAACTTGAATCTTTGTGAGATTATGCTTGTTTTTAATAATAATGACTTTTTTAGCTCCTTCAGATTTTTTTTTCAGGATCAGAATAAAAGATTCTGTGGTTGCTTTTTTGTGTTTTAGACTGTGAATAGATTGCTTACAAACATACCAGAGAGGTTGTGGATGACAAGAGGCTAAAATCTACTCACTTGAGGATCAAAAGTTCAAGATCATTGTTAACTCTATCTTCTTACTCATGTTTTCAAAAACATATCCAGCATTCTTAAATGACGTAGGAAACGATTCCTAACACTATAATTTCACTTTTTAAACCCAAAGCTACATATGAAAGAATGTTAAATTACAAGTAGTTCTATTTTCTGGCCTATCATATAAGTGGCCCATTCACTAGGTCAATATTGTGACGGAAAATTCAATCCCTGATCATGTTGGACTCTTGATATAAAAACAATGTTGTAAATAAATGACCTGCATATGAAAGTGAATTCATTCACACTCTCCCATCTTTCTCTCTTTTGATTGCCTTTATTCTTTCTCTCAATCGATTGAAGTGTCAAATGATGAAAATAATCACTGTCTGATAAAACATGACTAAAATATTGCAAATACGCGATAAAATTTATAAAAAAAAATATACCAGCATGTTTGAAGATTGTATGATTATACAAGGTTTCAGTCATGATTATGATATTTCTTAAAATTAAGCTGCAAAATGACATGTCAGTTTGTAAACATTGCTTAGCTTTGAACAGCCACTGGGCCTTTCTGACGTCATAGTCTAAGGGAGAGAAGTGACCTAAGTCACAGCTCATTTTCCCGATTAAGTAATTTTGATCAACTGTGTTGTCGCTATCTTGCATTAAAAGCTAAATAACATTTTCTATCTTATCAGCTCAGATAAAATTATTCCCGTATGTAACTCAATTATATGTTCAGGTATTTCTTTCTCATGACCTGCATCTGCCAAAAATTAAGCAATCTAAAGGAAACAAACACACAGTTGTATGTTCTAGTTTTTGGAGACACAATTTGACACAAAAAATATTATTCCGCAAATGGAAATTTATTTTCCAAGATAATCTTTATTTCACCTTTGCATCTACTGAAACTACAAAATTTTTAAAATCAGCAATCGTGACAACAATCTGTTCTATGTTTTTTCCTTTACCTGTAACTGGGCGGCCGGTAGGTTGATGTCGGCCACCATCTCCGTACACGGATGTTCCACCTGTAAACGTGGATTGAGCTCCAGGAAGTGGAACGTTTCTGTCTCCTCATTATACAGATACTCCACCGTACCAGCACTGACATACCTCACCATCTTAGCCAGGGTCACCGCAGCCTACAGAGAAAATATAATACACTCATTATATAGGTACTCCACCGTACCGGCACTGAAATACCTAGCCATCTTAGCCAGGGTTACTCAGGGTTCTCCACATTTGAAAATTTAACCATGGAGGAAGCTGCATGAAGACAAAATGTGACCGAAAACACTAATGCATCTTAGACTTTCTAATCTTCATTAATCAATGATTGGTTTTACAATTTTAAACTTACCCATTGCAACACAAAACAATGAAATTACTAACACTTTTTAAAGTTAAAAAAAAAATAATTAAATTGAGAGGATTTATCCTGTATCTTACTTCACAAATGTACCAAAATTTGCCAAAAACTGTAGTAATCTTTTGAAGGAATTTTAAGAAAAAATGTTGATACAGGTAAGCACATCTTCACTAGCCAAGGGTTTCCGATCCGATACCTACTCTACAACCCTTGGCAGATTTGGCCGAAAATTTTAGAACTCGCGCAAACGAATTTGATTGGCTGCGAAGACCGAGTCTATTCGGTCATTTTATCTAGAACATTCTTAAATTTTGTGTACTGTAAATCACTTTTTATTCGCGAGAACTTTATTTTCGCGTAATTACGCGAGACGGTATGCTCGCGAAAATTTCATTCTCGCGTATAATAGAATTCCTTAAGATTATATAGAGCAGTGACCGCAATTCGTGAAAATTTTGTCTCGCTAATAAAGAGTCAATGACTATCTCGCGAAAATAAGGTGTCGCGAAAATTAAGTGATCTACAGTATGTCCAGATTGTTCCAGTAATATCATGTTTTAACAATTTCTAGAATATTCTTGATTTATATTACTGTATAAATACCCTGTCCATTCGATGCATAGATATACTTTGTCATATAAGCATCATTGAGGTATTACTGGGATATAATTTCACTGGGACATTGTGTGCTTGCATAGATATACTTTGTCATATAAGCATCATTGAGGTATTACTGGGATATAATTTCACTGGGACATTGTGTGCAGCAACGGACACTCTGATGTATGTATTTTTTTTTAGATTCTTGCTAAGTTTGTACTTTATGTTTCATATACTTATTATATATTACTGTAAATAAATTATTGTTAAGTTTAAATTGTGTTATTGATCTTTGCTGGCATTTAGGGTAATTCTGACCCATAACAATTGATAATAATTGATACAGCATCAAGTAGAAAGTGGTGTCAAACTCTTGACTAAAAATCCACGAAGAACGATATATTCTACCACTTTTGAGGTGTGCCCACTGCCCACAGCTGTATGAAGTTGTTTGGATATATTCCACATCAAATTGCATGGAGGTCGCCATATTGTTTTAAACGTCATATTGATCTACGTATGTCACAGCTATTTTCATTGGACAAATATTAAAGAGCTTCAAGGGACTTAACTCAATTAGGGTGATAGGCGGCGCAATCAAAGTTCTCGTTTGATAGGACTAAATCTGCCAAGGGTTGTAGAGTAGATATCGGATCGGAAACCCTTGGCTAGCGAAGATGAGGTAAGCAACCATGGCTTTTACAGATTAATATTTATAAGAATTGTAGCCTGTTGTATGTTCAATATTTTGTTTCAATATGACTAAAACTGATGAATGGGTAGTATTTTTTTTGAGTTAACACACAGAGGAACATTTGGACCAGTATCCTTTTTAAGCGGTTAGCTTTGCTAGCTGCTATATGGCATGTGTCGGCAACCGGAAACCTCCATAAGGCGCTACCTATCGGCATCGCTTTATCGCTCGTAACCTTATCCTTCTGCAACCAAAACCGGAAACTTCCACAAGGACCTAACTATCGACAACGGTAACTTCAGCAAATGATTTCTATACTGTCGGCGTAATACGCCCCCTGCTTAGAGATTGACAATATGCTGTGAAGTCTGACTAAAGCCAGCCCCTACTATATCACTTCGTACTAACGAAGTATATGCTGTGTATGAAGAGTGGCTATTATCACGATTATATCGAATTCTTATTAGTATATTTACCAAAGCATTGACAATACTTACAACACTTACTTTTAAGAACTGAGAATTTGGTCCTAAATACATGTGTATCGCGCGATCGCGATTTCTGGCAACTGTTAGTTTATTTTTGAAAGTTTATTACACAGCAGGTTGGAGGTTATTACAGACTGCAAAATCATCAGCAAATCTCTCGATCGAGTTTGATTTTCCTTGCCAAAGTATTAAGAAACACCATTTATTAAGTTAATACCTGAAAAGCGCTTTTATAAAAACACCGAACGCATCTGTAAGTTTTACACTTTTTGTAACGTTTTATGGAAACAATAGTGTTACCTCCACTATGAAACGTTTGTTTTTCTTCTCTTTTCTTCTCTGTCTAATAAACAGATTATAAAAGCTCTGCTCCCAGGGATATATTCTCTACTCAGTCTTTGATAATTTATAACAATCGATCATAAGGGATTACTTACTATTAGTTTTGTAAAAAAATAATAGAGCACTTAAAGTAGTAAAATCAATTTTGAAAAAAAAATGGAGCATTGTGAATCTGATCCTCTTCTAAAAATCAACCGATATTATTTTCACAGAAGAATGAGGTATTAAAAATTTTGGCAATTAGCAAAAATTTAAAATATATACTTAATGCTTATTTATAAGTTTTGAAAATTTGATCAATTCCTAGGGAACGTATTATTAGCTGTGAAAATACTTTTAAAATTTGAATTTGTCCAATTTGTCGATTATTGTTTTAAACGTTTGAGAAGAATAAAATTAAAATACAGGTGTTTAGAGGCACATTGATAGAAAAGAAATCAGTTTATATTGTTTAACCGACATATTGAAGAAAGTGACATTGATAACTTCTTAAGTTACACTGATTTTTAATGTACATTTGAATTTTTAAATACTAGTATTGATTGATTACACAACTTTCCTTTTCATGTTTTATTTGAGAACAATATTGCATGAAGAGTATATGATAAAAACACCTTATATGTCCTTATCTAGATATTGTGCCTTATAATAATGTGCAAGACTTCTTTCAAATGATTCTCATATACCATTTACTTTATTCGAACATTTACTTGTTTGAAAAGTCAATAAAATATATTTCATAAAGTTTGATAATCTTGTTTACTCGCCAGTCTTCCCGTAGAAGTAGTAGTTTATAATATTACTAAAGGAAGCATTCAGTATCTGTATCAAAATACAGAATGATCAATGATCGATTTTAGAAGAAAAGCTGACTCCTGAAAGTTCAAGAGGTGGGATCCGTTGCCTAGAAAAAGTAAGCATCCCTCGTTGACAGGTTAATTATATTGCCGCGATGAGCCTACACAACTGAATCTCTCTGATATCAATTCATTTACAAAGTCTCTCCTCAGCCATCCTTTTTTCTCTGACTAGCCAGCTGTAGATCTACACTACTCCAAATCCATTAATCTTAAGAATTTAACTTGTCATTTTTTTATTTGTTTGTTAAAGTAGGCTTTACATTTACCTAATTTCAGATTCAATAGAGAATAAAAGACAATGAAATTTTCAACATCAACATAAATTTTTTTTATCCAGAGAACAATTGGATGCCATCAAGAGAGAATTTTTAAAAATGCACTTCCTGTCTTTCAAACTGAAGACATTTCATGTTTAAATTTTGAAACATGCATTTCAATCTTATTAAAATTTATTTAAATGTTCCAAATCCGCTACCGCTTCTCAAACATCTAACATCCCATTCGGGGTCACATCAGAGCGACCTTTCAATTATGAATACATGTACAAGTAAACACAAACACTTTGGCCATGTAGATTCAAGCCTCGGTAAACAAATTCTCAAATTAATTCCACGGCTACATATCATCATTATTGATACTGTCTTACGTTGAATTAAAGTAATTTTGGAATAAATTTCATGTATCTTCTGCAGTCTGGCATCTAAACGTGAATAATGCAAACAAAAGAGCACAAACTATACAAGATACCCCACACGTCATACATCTTTTTACTACAAAACTCCTCGGGTGTTTTGGTTGGGTGGTGAAAACAAGAAACCCATCTGAACTATTAGCCAGGATTTCGGATGAACCATTTGCTTTGCCTAATCGAAGATTCACTCTTACATGACCCCAAATAGGATGTTGTTAGATGTTTGAGAAGCAGTAGCGGATTCGGAACATCTAATTTTAATTAGATTGCATCCATCTGTGACATCAGTTTGGAATGTTATTGGTTTTACTATTGAGTAAAGTATTACAAAAACAGAATGTTTGGGTTTTTTTCTCTGATGACATTGGACAAAGATATGCATACTTAAATATCATCATTTTATGCACTTTTTCGGTACATATTAGATGAAAGCATGCTAACCGCTTTTCAGTACTTTCAGTACTTTGATTTCTAAACGTTTTATTTTTCTCGATATTGCATTTAGCACCCAGTTTTGTTTACACTGCTCCACGTTCCCAGAGCTAAAAATAGCGCAATGCGACGTTTCCTATAACAACGGGAAGTAACTCTTAAACTAATATGGCGATTGAGACGGAGGCTCTATGCACATTTTATCAAAAAGGTAATTAAGCTATAGCTTAAAAAACAGAGCATTGGAAATTGATATAATACAGAGGAATGTGAAATTTTTACAGAGTACTTTTTTTCTGGCACAGAATCTTGAATTTCAAGCACGACGATTATTGTGCTCGTAGTCGTAATACCGGTATGGCCAAAAAAAATTGAAATCTTGGTTCTCAGGCCCTCGCGCATCCGTTTTGAGGTAGCCGCATTGCCGATTTTATTGTATCTTTGATAAAATAAAAAGTTGGTATTGCGGAGACCAATCTGGGAAAAAAAAATTCCGACTTCATTTTTTTCGTAGTTTAGTATTCAAATATCACTTGTAGCCATTTACAATGAGATTTTGGCTACTTCGTTTTAAAATACATTCGAGGACATTACCTACGATGTTTACACTCTGTTAAGCAATGGATAAAGCAGAAATTTTGACCAGAAATGGAAAGTATATCTGTGATTAAAAAAATTATCTTTATGTTAAAGAAAATTCGGAAATTAAAATAAAAAAAAAAACCTCCCTCATCTACTTGATTGCCAATAAAATGAAAAATAAAATGCCGCCCTCCCGCATCTGTTTTGGAGAAAATTGGCCTGAGAACCAAGGAATTAAATTTAGATAGCCTATGTGTAATCTTTTATGAACCCGTTATATATCTAATCATGTAGTGAACATGTTGAAGTTCCCCAAAATTATTTTCATGTGTTGAGGAAAACTATAACTATCAAAATAATGATCATCTGATCAGCTAATTGACTCTCATTGATTGTCACGCTTCACAGCATTGTCGCTGATTAACGACGTGTTTGTTTAGCACAGTCCGCTTTCCTTCGAGGCATGCCAGGTGCATGACAGTCGTAGCAAAAACACAATTAACTACTCAAGCCATTAAAAAAGTAGGTGTCAGGACTGAAATGCAATAAAATTTAATCATGGCGGATGCTGAGTTTAACCATGGCGCACATAAATTTAACCACGGCGGGCCGCCATGGTAAAACCCCTTGTGGAGAATCCTGGTTACTGCAGCCTACAGAGAAAATATAATACGCTGATTATACAGGTACTCCATCGTACCGGCTTAGCCAGGGTCACTGCAGCCTGGACAATAATTATAAATTGATTAATAGCTATAATGTTAATTTTGTGACCAATGATTTTTTTCTCTTGCTCTACACATGCATCTTTTAGAGATCATTTACAAACAATCCTTGCCATCTAGATCTCAATTGGATTGAGAAAAAATGTAAAAGTACACTGTACATATTAAAGATTTACAATATTTTTATCAAACCTTGCTACATGTATCTCAAACTCAATTGGATTGAGTTAAAATTTAAAGGTACCCAAGGATTTGATATACAGGGGGAAATACTTAAAAGAATAATTAGTTGAAGACCTCAAAATCACTTTTAGATATCATTGATATTCAAATTATTGGCATGCAAGATAATGAAGTTCAACAGTATTTTGAAAGAAGTCTTTTTCTCTGCTTTGAGGTAGAATTAAGTATTTTACTTTGCACACAAATACAAAATGTGAAATCTTGGAATTATATAAAATAGAATTAAGAGTGAAGTTGATAAACACATTTTTTACCACAACTACTCCCAAGCTCTACCTACCTGTTCCATCTTTTCGAACACCTCTGGTTTGGCTATAGAGGCGGGGGCCTCCTCAATGATCTTCTGATGTCTCCTCTGGATGGAGCAGTCCCTCCCAAACAGGGAGATGGCGTTACCATAGTTATCAGCCAGGATCTGGACCTCCAGGTGACGGGCGTGGGTCGCCAGCTTCATGATGAAGATGGGGGATCCCTGAACCTCAGCCTGCACCTATATTTAGAACACAGGATTTCTTTTTTGAAGATGCATCATAATCAATGATATATGGAGATTTTGACTGTCACAGTAATCAAATTCACACACAATACAAATAAGTAGCAGTATGGATCCTTTTGATAATAAGTTAATACAATCGAATTTCCATTTTAAAAATCAAACAATTATATAACATCAAATATGAAATAACTCTAGGTAACCTTTACAATAATAAAAATGACCAACAAAATTTTATTTTGTAACAACAATTCAAAACAATCTTTTTTCTATTCCATACCTGTCTGAAGAGATTGGGGAAATCGTCGGCGTTCTCTGCCTTCCTGATGCCCTTCCCTCCCCCTCCCTCCGAGGCTTTGATCATCACTGGAAACCCGATCTTATTGGCCGATTTCAGACCCTCGTCAACGTCCACTACACATCCCTTCCTGTAGAGGTCCTGGGGCACGTTCACTGGCTTATTGTCACTCTTAGAGTAGTTCAGGGTCAAGCCT
This sequence comes from Saccostrea glomerata, assembly GCA_003671525.1. Taxonomy (NCBI): domain Eukaryota; kingdom Metazoa; phylum Mollusca; class Bivalvia; order Ostreida; family Ostreidae; genus Saccostrea; species Saccostrea glomerata. The sequence goes on along the minus strand of PRKT01002505.1, from coordinate 11,149 downwards.
GGAATGAAAATATTCAGTAAAATTATTTTTTGGAGTCCAATTTTAGTGAGTTGGGGAAAAAAAAGACTGGTTTAGGGGGATTTGTTTTTTTAAGTTGAAGAGACAAAGATTATCATACTGCAGTTTTCAATTTCAATATTTCATGAACGACACAAATTTGTGGGTCTCTTCATACCACAAAAAAAATGAATATGATTTTACATACAGTATTTTAAATTCCATAAGGTTACCTATTTTTTTATACTCTGAAAAATGTAGATTAATATTTTCTATTGAGAATTAAAAATCATAAGGGAATTAATTGAGCAATTGTTTAATTATGACCTGATCCACTCCATGGCATTGTGGGGACTTTTGCTGTCTGGGCTACAATAGAGGAGGCAATCTTGTCCCCCAGGGCCCACATAGCTCCCTCTGGTGGACCTGTACAAAAACAAGAACAGATAACTCAACATCTTATAGGAAATAAGTTAGAAAAAGATTATGCATCATACAAATATGATCATATCTGTTAGTAAAAATTAAGATTTCATTACAAAATATATTTAACAATAATTTCCGCAAAATGTATCCTACAGTGTCTACAGACATTGATATCTGAGAGTGTCTTAAAATTGATTACTATTTAGACGTACTTTTTTCCACAGGGTCATAATTCTGCGGAATCTCAATTTCTGTTTAATCCGTGGGTAGAAAATTAAGCAGATTTCCTAGAATTGTCACTATATGCCTTACATTTATTAATTACGCTTGAACAAATTTCCGCGGAAAATTTGTGACCATGTACATAGCATGAATTAATACCACCCGGTAAAAAGTACTTCTACAGTAACTTTACCAATAAATATGATTCCGTTTTTATGGAGAAGTTCTGGTAACTTGGGATTCTCTGATGCATGGCCCCAGCCAGCCCAAACAGCCTGTATAAAAGAAAAGAGAGTACTAAATACATTAATATATATACACAGCCAACTTATTATACAGATCACCAAAATAAATCAACAACCTGAGTATAGACTTGTTTTAATTTCTAAATAATTGATTGGTGGGAGGGAGACCAATATTTATGTACATTAAACATTACAAAATTATGCAGTTATTTCTGATTTTTAATTTTACTGATACATTAATCAGGACTGTGCCCTCTACATTCATGTGCTGCAGTGTATCAATACTATACATATTTGATAACTTACAATTAGAATCTCTAATTGGTTGAATCACATACTATGTAAGAATATCACAGATACCTGTACTTGAGTCCTCTTGGCTATATCCAGGATAAGTTCTACATTGGCGTAATTATTGTTGTTTGTACCGCCCTGTACTGGGACATACTGGTCTGCTAATCGGATGTATTCTGAAAGTCAAAACAGATAAAAATTTCATCATTAAAATTCCTTTAAGTTTAATCTTAAGAATTTTTTTTTCTGAAACTTTAGTCCCCTAAGACATGGCCTCAGGCCTGGGGGCCATAAAACTTAGACGAGCTCACTTTTGATCTCACACTCAAAGTCAATAAAAAGGTGCAATCATTGTCGCCGGCATTTCTGAGTAAAGTGGTTACCGACAGGGTGAAAGTATTATTAGTGATAATATATTTATACCTTAATTGACTTGAAAAAATATTGTTTTGTAAACTCTGGCAAAATATTTTAAGACGAGAGAGCTCTGAATGCTCCATGTGGTAACTTACGTTACTGTCGCCACAAAAGGTTTTCATCTTCAACGCTCTTAAAATAGAAGAAAAATGCTGCACTGCTTATTCAGATATCACTAATTGCTGTATATGATGCTCCTTTCTGAATTTTTAGTAGTCTTTACTATCATTTTGTTTATTAAGTATGATTTTCATGGAACAATTACTGTGTCGCCAGGTTCGTGTTTTAACATATATAGTTTTTCCAATGTTCCGAATGACGACTTTTTATTTTATTTTTTCATGAATGTTTACGTTTAATTTGGAGATATTATATGATCTTTCATTTTAAAAAAGATAAAATCATAATTGTAATACTATTTTGATGACAGCTTTTTCGAAATTGGGAAATTTATTTTTCTTGAAATAAGAATGTAACATACGTTACATCATTTTTAGAGTTATCTAGTAATAGGATAGGTTAGTAATGTTTGCTCTTTCAATCATGCTCATTTGTCAATAAATTAAACGTTCTAAGGTCAGGCAACACCTGATTCTGAAACTCCATCGGAAGATTAAAGCTTGTGATTTAACATACGTGATGTAACATACGATACCGGGATTTTCTATTTTGACTACACTGCGACATTTACCCGCGAAATTTGGTGTCACGTGAGCATAAAAGAATGCCTAAACATGATCTGTGCAACACAAAAGCACGTGTGAACAATTTTTCCTTGATCCTGTAATATCACAGCTGTAAATAGTACGGTTTGTTATGTTGAGCTATTATAAGGTGATGGGGTGGAATCATTTCATACGACTCTTATTTAAAATATGACAGAAAGCCTATAGTTTGTAATAATACAAAAACATTACTCAAATTTACTCGGATATTTTGGAAATTGGCAATAAAATGAAGGTAACATACGTTACACTTGGTTACGTATGTTACTCAAACTTTAAACATTTCGGTAAAACATTTATTGATGTGAAAAATCAAAACTTCTAGCATATTCATGTCAATACAGAAAACATAAGTTAATAAAATAAATCTCTTTTAATTTATTTTATTACATTTAACCGTAAAATGAAAAATAAGGCCCTACCTGGAATTTGATGTCAATTTTATTTTTTTTGTAATTTTGCAGATACGATTTGATCATAAACATGGAAAATTTAATGTTGCCATTGTATAACAATTACTTTTAAATATTCTCCTTCACTTAAAGTGGGGAGGGTATTTTATGAAATTGTATTTCAAAAACATAGACAACAATAAATATATAAGACGTTGGGTAACGTATGTTACTATATTTGGTTACTTTTACTTTAGGCAAAAATGGTTCTTTCGCGTGCTAAAATTCAAAAAATGTACGGAGAGAGAAAAAAGGCAAATGAAGGGGAAAAGTTTCTGGCAAAAGGAAGGACAAGGCAGAAGAAATTTGATAGATATGACCAGTATATAGTCAATTTTAGAGAGAAATTTGATTCTTTCATTTACAAATAGAATGATACATTATGCAACCTACAGAACCACTTACAGAATCACATTAAAGATGTAAAAATGCATTATTAAACAAGTGTCTTAACTGCTTTCGTGTTTCAGTAATTTGTGGATTTTCTTTTCTGTCAGTTGAAGATGTACATTTAGGCTTTGAATTGTAACATACGTTACTATAAATTACATTAATACAAGCCAAACTTGATTAAAATGATTTTATTATGTTGAATATTAGACATGAAATAGGAATTACGATCATCGTTTTAGCTAGAAAGACAACATTAATGTTCAATTTCATTTTATAAATGTAAAGTTGTCATTTTTATAATTTTGTATGATAATTTTACTTTAAATTAATAATAAAGACACTTGGTTGATTCTGGAATGACTAACTGCTAAATTGTAGGTGATATGTATGTGTTCTAGTAAAAAAAAACTTATTTTTCATTTGAATGCACTTTACAAGAGCCGTTTTTTGTACGCATAAAAACGGAGTAACATACGTTACTGTGAGTGCACTTTTAGATTTCATCTATATATTTATATTTTAAATACCACTTGAACCTTCATGCACGCTTACTTTATATCATTTATATACCATATTAGATTTTCCGTCTGTGTTTTGTTCAATTTTTAATTGTATATCAAAAGTATTGATATTGGAATCTAGTCATGTTTTGTGTTGTGCCATTTTTTTCGTTGGTCGTTTTTCTTACTCTTTTTCCTTTACAGTTTAAAATAAAATTTGATGCATAATTTATCTGTCTATTGTTTCGTTTCTTCGTCTTAACATATTTGAAGTGAAACTTAGAGTTTCCTAATCCAAGAGTAAAGGGAGGAATATTTATTTAATGAATTTCAAACGATGGTGAACAGTAACAGATGTTACACAATAGGAAAATGTGAAAAATGTTACCATACTTTGAAAGATGGTTTTACAAAAACCTCGAAAGTTAACTTGAAATCCATTTAGCGTATACATATTTAGGTATTTGTCAATATTTCTGCAATATTTTGAGAAGAAAATATCAACACTGAAATTTTCATTTTATCAACCCTTAATTGCACCTTTTTATTGACTTTGAGTGTCAGTCTCACTTTTACTAAAGGAATATATTGAGAAAATTTTCCACTGTATATTCCCTCAGAAAAAGTGAGACTGATTTCAAAAGTGAGCTTGTCTAAGTTTTATAGCCCCAAGGCTTGCTCTCATATGCAGGTCAATAAACTGAAAACGAACTATAAAAATAATTATATGAAAGTAATTCAAAATTTTAAAATTATGATTATCAAATATTTTTCCAGCATGTGCTTGAATCAATGTGTTTGAAAATATACAAATATACAATATATAAATAATTTTTCAGTTCCTGAAAGTAATGTTTTTTTCCTTAAGTTCATGAAGGTGAGAGGAGATTGTGATGGCTGTAGACTGAACGTTTACAAAACAGACCTGCATTAGCTTTGAGATCTTCTGGTGTGACCATGACAACAAATCTAATGGCGCGCTCGTTCCTGAACATCTCATAGGCCCACCTCCTGACTGACCGCATGCACTTAACAGCAGCGATTCCATTGTTAGCTATCAGCACCTACAGTATCCAGAAAAATTATCATTTGTACATCTCAGTATCTCAAAGTTTTTGTCAATCATTTTGAAGACTTAGTCAAGATACAAAGATTTAACTGCACCATACACACATCCATTAAATAATTATTGATAACCGACAATTACGCAAAATTTTACTATGAAATCACTTATTTTTGTGGGAGTTTAATTTTTGCTGATTTTGTGGTATAGAAAGACCCATGAATTTATGACACCTTGAAATATAAAATTTCATATACATTACGAATTAATTTTTTCCAACCACACAATCTAATCCCCAAAAATCAATATTTTTTTCCTCAAACCTCGAAAATTTGACCCAACAAAAATATGTGATTTTACAGGACTCTTGCAAATACAAATATTAATTTCATGCAGTGACAAAAAACAGAGAACCGCTATTTGCTCTGAGGCAAATTTACAGCTCTAAGGCCTGTACCTTATAAACTGTGGATAACATTAACCACTATTTGCTCAGAGGCAACTACATGTACCTCTCGAGTCTCTTAGATCTAATAAACTGTGGTCTCTTGATGATGAATGACTACTGTATACAGGGAAATTTTCACCCTTGTTGGAAGTGGGTGAATTTAACACGAGGCGAATTCAAAGTAGACAGTATAATATCTTAAACAAAAATCTTTCTGGGCGAATTTAAAACGGGGCAAACTTGTTTCCAAATATGAAAGAGCAAAAATAACATGGGGCGAAAATAACCCTGTATACAGTATACATACCATACAATGTAACATTCAAAAAGTTGTGTAGCTTTACACCCGATATTTATCTGATAGAACCAGGGCTTACTTTGTTAATGACTTTGTTTCCTCCGAACCTCTTGACGAATTCCTCGGGGGTGGCCACAGAGAAGTCCTTGGGGTGGTAGCTCAGTCGCCGCCCCCTGCTGTCAAGATTACTGGCCCCCGACATAGAATGTCTATAAAACATAGACGTACATTGTTTTATTTTTTTTTTAATGTAAAATATTGTAACCTTAGCATTTTTTTCTTTTACCACTAATTACTTTTTGTTAATAGATTTTAATAATCATACATACATAATAAAATTCTAATAAAAGTTAAACCCTTTACAAGATCAATGGAAAAGAAGAAAAATGGCTTTAAATACTCTGAATAAACAAATTATAAATATATCAAGCATGCACTCAAACCATAATGCACTTCAACCATGCTAAAATGTGACCAAAAAAATCTACATGTTCACTGTAACAGAGAAAAAAACTTGCACAAAAGAACATTTAATTAATTTTTTTTAGTGAATCTAAATTGCAAACAGGAAATAATTATTAAATTTTAACACACAATCATGCAATTTTTTTTTACAATATTATTTTTTTCGGTGCACTTTTCAAACACCGTACAGCTTTTAGTATGACTTCTAGTCATAAATTTAAATAATCATACGATTTTAATGGTAATAAGCATTGATCGCTATTTAATAATGTCTTTGACACCATATCACTAACAATGACTACTGTATACAGGGAAATTTTCGCCCCCGTTTTTTTTTCGCCCCTTTCGCCCACTTCTTGATTGGGCGAATTTAAAACGGGGCGAACTCAAATTATACAGCATAATTTCTTAAACAAAACTATGACTGGGCGAATTTAAAATGGGGCTAAATTGTCCGCAAGCACAAATGGGCGAAAATAACATGGGGTGAAAATAACCCTGTATACAGTAATTCTTTAATGACATAATTTTTTTTTTATCTTTTTCCTCTTTCTCCAAATTACTACTACACCTATCATAAAGCATTGACTTCCACCAAATACAGTCTCTTTCTCTTTATTTCATGAATAAATAAATAAAAAAGTTAACTTTAAAAATAAAGGTTTAAGCGTGGACATACAAATTATACCAATACACCACGCACCCCCCCCCCCCCCCCCCCCCCTCCCCTTCAATTTTTGCATCCTAGTTATTAGATAGGAAATTTTCATTCACACAACAAAGCCAAATCTGCTTAATATAACGATTATCTAAAAAGCACATGTTAGCAGTCTATGCTGTAATCAATGGCTCTTTGTTTATATTTTTATTGTCAGAAACAAGCAAACTTAGTTGCAGTTTATTATAGAAAGACTTGATATATCATACTACTTTAAGTTTTTAAAAAGAATATCATACTTAGCAGGTATCAGATGGAAATCTATAAACCTGAAGATTGAACATTTTAATTAAAAAGTTTTTTATTTAATTGGTTTTGGTTTATTAGAAAAAAAAGTACAAAATGCAGTCTAAATTACCCATGCATACCTACAGTTTTATCATTATTCTTTTTTTTTTTACTTTAATTTTCATTATTTACTGCAAGCAATTAATAGAAATGCTTAATTATATGCATAAAGTATATCTGAATGGTTCAGTCGTAAGTGATCTTGAAAGCAGGTGACTACATGAATGAAATCCATGATCTATATAGGTACACCAAAACTTTTAAATACCTTTTATCTTGGTATGTAAACCTGTGTGAAAATACATTTCCCATTTTAAATAATTTTAACCCAAAACAATAATTTATATTGATTTTTTTTTTTTTTTTTTTTTTGCAATTAGCTGTTTAACTTTTATCGAATTATAGTAAATTAAATTCTGTATTTCATCATAATTTATCAATAAACAAAGTTTACTTCTTGATTTGCATAGTTAAAATTCGACAAAATTAGAAAATAAAAATATATTCTAAGCAAAAGTTATATAACTTTATGCATTTTATGGATGCATGCAAAATGAGAAAAGCACTTCAAATGATTGCATAAAAATACTTCTTTCAAGTTCTTCCTAAGAATAAACATTATTTTTGACTTCATTTGCAGACTAATTTTGTTTATGGTAATGAGTTTTATTTATTTAATGGATGCACATAAGTACATGTATTTAAAAAGAGAATGACTTAATAATAGGAATAAAAATCGCACATTGTTACTAAAGTTGTGACTACAACACAGTATATGTAAGAACCATTCTTTCAAAAGGCCAGAGTATTTCACTTACAATTAATGTATAAGCAAGATAATTATAATTTTGCGTATCATAATTAAAAAAAAAAGAAAAGAAAATGAAGCCCTTATAAAAAGAAAGCAATTTGCATATTGCAAGATTTTAAAAGGCAGCATTTAAATGTTAAAATGTGAATCTTAATTAATACATTAATAAAATGCAAAAAAAAAACATATTAATTAATACCCCCCCCCTTTCAGCTCCCTACAAACTACCCCAAAATCCATAAACCCTGATTTATCCTTACTCAGCAATTTCCTTAAATCATTAATTTTTCCCTTTAAAACTCCACTTATTTAACAATTAATAAGATACTCTTTTTCCCATTCAATCTAGAAGTGCTTTCCAATTTTTCCCCCTTAATTGTCTACATTTAGACAATATACCATTTTAAGTTTAATGATTAGACAAAACATTTAACATACAAAACATTTGTGTTAGTAATTAATTAACATAGAAATTATTATTTTTCTACATATATGGATAATATGGTTTGACCTGATTAAATAGTTTGACACAAAATACTCACATTTACTTCACAAAGTTAAAAAATTTTACCTATGCCCAATCTGTTTTCCATGGGAAAAGTTGGTGGGCAGATCCCTAATTAAAAGTGTTTAATTAATTCAAAATAATTGATTTGAAACATATCATTTCATGTTTTAGTCATTTAATTGTATCTTATTGTCAAACATTTGGTCATAGGGTCATCCATTTTATACATCCAAAGAATCTGATACATTAGATGTTGTGTCAAAATGTAGTTAACTTTTCTAAACTGTTGCTTTTAACATTACAAAACATGTATTTCTTTTACTGACATTAGTATTATTGATGAGAATGCTATACACAATTACATATATCTTAAGAATAGTTACATGCTATTATGTCTACAGAATTAGTACAGTGGACCTTCAGATATCCGAATGCCAGATATCCAGATGCTTCAGTATCCGGACAACTTTTCATGGGAATGGAATTTTTTAAAGTCATTTTGTCTTGTTTAACTGATGATTCAGATATCTGGACACTTCACATATCTGGACAAATTGACTAGGAACCAAAGCGTCCGGATAAATGAGGCTCCACTGTACTCAATTATGCCCCTTCATACATTATAATACCACACTTTTAAAAGGGCTCAAGTTGGAAATGCTATATACGACATTTTAATGAAAACTGATGAAGAAAACACAGGTGATCAGTTAAATGATACAAATAAAGTAACCTGAGCAAGTTTTTGATCAGAAAAATTAAATATATATATATGACTTCAGATTCAGTGTATTTATACTTTTTCTATCACTTTTTCTTCAAAGGAGCTTTATTTTTGCTCACAAAAAATTACATTCTCGAGTGTATATGTATATTTGTGTACAACAAAACTCCTACCTCCTGAAATTTTGTCTCGCTTTTTTAAAACCTATTTATAGCTTTCTTGCGAAAATAAGGTGTCACAAAAAATAGTGATCTATGAAATAGCTGCATTATTACTACTGTACCGCGGAGTTTTCAATGTCCTTTAATGTAAAGTAAAGAATTATCTCAATCATTACCTAGAACTTGATGGGGCTTTCGAAAAAAAAATTGAGATCTAGATCTGCATGAGGATTCAAGATAAATGGGTTTGTTATAATTATAAAAAGAGAAAGTGGTTGAGATTTCCAAACTATTAGACGTATATCCATGGTATACCAGATGTATCAAAGTCTGAGAAAGTAAAATTCAACTGTTTCTTGTGCAGCACAGTGGAGAGAGAATCTGCTCTAAAGATGCAGAGTAAGAAGTAATTAGAAGTTGATCCTCATGTCCTTGGTTGGAATCCCATTGTGGGACATGGAGACCCTATAAACCGGGGTCCCGTGTCGCATTAGGTTCTGGCACTAAAAATATTCCTCACAGCTCTCAATGGCCTTGAGTGCCGAGTATAGGACAAAACTTTTAGCTCTCTTCCAGGTAGTGGTGGTGTCTCCATATGAGTGAAAAATTATCAAGAGGGACATGAAACAATAGACAATATTTAACGTATATGGAGTTTTCTTTGATTAAAAATTAGAAAAAAATTATAAAATAATGCCAAAAGTCTTAATTATGACGATCATTAAAAAAAAAAAAATTTTAATAAAATGTCAATTAATTTTTTAAATTCCTGTTAATCAAGTAACGGTTGTTAATTTAAAAAAATTATAAAGAAACAAGTGTGTTTCTGGATTTGGAAGAAGACTGAATTTCTGTTCAAATTGTGGGTCCTTCAATTTGTAGTGGATAACATTTTCAGAACACTCTTATAAATCCCTTAAAAGATTTCACATCAATCTGCAATTGCATAATTTGCTGAATAAGAAAATTTTGCTATCAAACATTAATTCAATCTAAATCTTAAGTTGACAGCCTTGTAAATAGAAGAGATTAAAGTCAAGAAAGATAGGAAACACACATATTCCTTTTTTTTTAATTTGAAGCATAATGTTAAACTCTCGTTTTATGAAATAAAGAACTGGGAACACAATTCTTACTGAAGGGGATCAATACCAGCAGAGGAAGTTCTTTGAACAATATCACTGAAACTTGGTCGAAGAATGCTCCTAAATTAGACAGACCATGTCAAAAGTAGCAATTTCTTTCAGCATGTTGAGTATTTTGAAATATAATTAACATTGAATTGATTAAATTTTTTAAAAAAGATCAAAGACTGCAATAAAGAAAAAAATTGCATATAAATTATTTCCTGATTCATATTCATGTACATGTTTTCGACACTTCTCCTAATTATAATTATTCATAAATACTTTTTTTTCAGTTTCAAGTTAAATATAGTGCTAAACAATATCAACTTCATACAAATGTACGAAATCAAACATACCCTTGAACATGTAAAAAGGTTAAGGACAGATAAAAATGATCTAGCCTTACTTCTTATCACTGAAAAGGCCTTTAATATTATGAAACACGGATGCATGTTTGCTTTTAATGATGGGGTGAAGGTTACTGAGTACTGAGGACTAGGGGACACAGATTAATTTAACAATGATAGCAAAACTGTCAGAAATATGTTATTTGACATAATCAATAAAAGGCCAGTTTGGAGATTCTAATATTTCTTATTTTCAGAATGGGGTACCTTTCCCAAGGGGTAGCGAATGAATAATGAAAAGATTTAATAATTTATATGGGGATAAAAATATCCCGAATGATATTATAATATACAATAATGAATATAATATATAAATTAATAATGGATAAATCATATAATGTATAAATTAATAAATTATATAATGTATTATAAATTAACACAAAGACACTACAGAAAGCTTGGTAGATAAAGGAGGTGGAAGGGAATATGAAAATGACTCTTATGGGTAGGAAAGGATACC
>PRKT01002504.1:0-13512 GCA_003671525.1 Saccostrea glomerata | reverse complement strand
TGATAAACGTGATGACTTTAACTTTTCTATCGTCAACTTCCCTTACTTATGCAGCAATATACCTTCATCACCTGCATACGGAGTATTAATATCTCAGTTGATTCGATACGCAAGAGCATGCTCTACGTATGAACAATTTCTTAAACGAGGTAAATTATTGACAAGCAAGTTGATGAAACAAGAATATCAACAGTCTCGTTTAAAGTCATCATTTAGTAAATTCTATGGTCGATACAATGACCTTGTCAGCAAATACAATTTATCATTGAATGAAATGCTGACTGACATTTTTCATACCAATTGTTAGTCCATTATTTATACACTGAGTTGACCATGGATTTTTTCCGTTATTTCCTGATTATGACACCGAGCACACGGCAGTTGTGACCGGTCGGCAGGGGATGCTCACTCCTCCATGGCACCTGATCCCACCTCTGATGTTTCGGAGGTCCGTGTTTGCTCTGCTCTTATTTTGTATATTTGTTTAATGGACGTTGAGATTGAATACTGTTCGTTATTTTCATATCCTTTTTTGCAAATTATTTTCATCGGAAAAGAAATTTCAGTCGTATGGGACTGTGTTTTTTGAAAATCCAGTTCCGTGTATTTTGAAAGAACTTGAAGAAATGAAAAAACATAACAAAATTCAATATATTTCTTTGGCTTTATGCATGATGAATGAAAACAAAATATCGGAGAATATCCTTGAAGAAACCAATAAGGAGAAGTAACCAAAAGCTTTCAAGAAATAAGAATGCGAGTTTTGTGGAAATGCAAAGTCAGCAGTGAAACGAATGACTATAAATTTGTTAATGCACTTTCAGCAATGGAGGGAACGTACACAAGAATGTATGGTACTGAGTATTCCTTTGTTCATGATTCCATGTTTGAAGTTCTTGCCTATCATTTTAGTTGTCAGTTTCCAGAGTTGGTTTTACAATATATGAGTAGTAGCTATATTGCCAACAACGTAAAACTACAACATGAGCAGAGCATGCAGAATTTAGAGAGTGAACGTAAACAAGCAAGTGAGAATACTGAAGTCTGTGGGGTGCGTAAGGAAGGGAATGTTGCATTCAATAGTAAAAGTCGAGAAAACATGGAATCATTTGATCTCTATATTAGGCTTAGAGAGGATCAGTATTCAATGTTAACGGAACGTTTGTACAAAGATGTAGAAAATATGGAACTGTATGACGTTTTTATGAATGATATTTTGAAATAACCCTAAGGTTTGTAAGAGTTTTATTGAGGTGTTAAAAACAAAGTCTTACACGATGCTTAAGTCTTTATTTTTGTCAGTGCAGAAAAACGTGTTTAAGGTAGAGAGTAAAAAAGAACGTTTGGACAAGGAGAGTGAGGGGAGGATAGGAAAGATGAAGTGGCCTCGACAGAGATTCATGACATACAGAGATATGCGAGGCCAGGAAGTCCTGGTCAACGAGAGAAAGAAAGAATACAAGGTTAGGGTCATCAGTTGGGTGATTTACTATGGACACAATCAGATTCATCTATCTGCAACAAACAAGGTCTCTCGTCATTATATATTGCATTATTGAAACACAAAAACGATGTTGTGAATCAATTATTACGTGTTGAAGATGAAAGACATTTATATAAATTAAAGTTACATTTGTTTGAGTGTTTGGTCTACATTAGACAAAGCAACGTTACGACTGATTGTAGAGATAATGTGGTAACTACACAAAAACGAATATTGCGTATGGAGGAACTGGGTGATTTATGTAGAATAATCAGAGAAAATAAATGCGACGAACTGAAACACCTGTTAGATATGGGTCTGGATGTAAATCAGCAGATACAGTTGTATAATAACATTAATTTTGAGGGATTTACAAGTACGTATGAGTCGGATGTAAGACCTTTGTTGTTTACTCTAATTGACGAGAAGAGGATCAGTGACAAAGTAGGAAAGGTCTTGACCCTCCTTGAGGGGGGAGCAGATGTCAATATCAGGACCGAATACAGAGAGAGCGATTTTGTGTTGGACAGAGAGGGTGTCTCTATTCTGGAGAGAACACAACATCTAATAAAGAAACTTAGAGAGAGCGAGAACTGGTGGGAGAAGGAAGAGGTAACTAAGTGCGAGAGACTGCTGAGTGTGGTTAAGAAACATGTGAGACGATACTCTGTATAAGAGTAATAACAAGAGGCCCACCTGAGCAATTGGCTAGAAAAAAGCACATATGAGATCAGAACTGAAAGTTTACTGAAGGGGGGAGGGGGAAGGGGAGGGGGCTTGAATTTTCACCCCCAGGGGTCATGATTTGAACTAGAATCTACACTATCTGAGGATGATTCCATATAAATATAACTTAGCATGGCTTTGAAGTACTTGAAAAGAAGATTTTAAAAGGTTTCCCTATATATTCCTATGTAAAACTTTGATCGGCCATTAGGCCCCACCCTACAACCGGGGCCATGATTTGAACAAACTTGAATCTACACTACCTGAGGATGATTCCACAGGAGTTTCATCTTTCATGTCTCAATGGTTCTTGAGAGGAAGATTTGTCCAATATATTCCTATGTAATACTTTGATCTGCCATTGTGGCCCCACCCTACCCCCAGGGGTCATGATTTGAACAAACTTGAATCTACACTACCTAAGGATGATTCCACATGAGTTTTATCTTTCCTGGCCCTGTGGTTCTTGAGAAGAAGATTTTTAAAGATTTTTCCTATATATTCCTATGTAAAACATTGATCGGCCATTTTGGCCCAACCCTACCCCCGGGGGTAACGAATTTGAACAAACTTGAATCTACACTACCTGAGGATGATTCCACAGGAGTTTTATCTTTCCTGGCCCAGTGGTTCTTGAGAAGAAGATTTTTAAAGATTTTTCCTATATATTCCTATGTAAAACATTGATCGGCCATTTTGGCCCCACCCTACCCCTGGAGGTAACGATTTGAACAAACTTGAATCTACACTTCCTGAGGATGATTCCACAGGAGTTTCATTTTTCCTGGCCCAGTGGTTCTTGAGAAGAAGATTTTAAAAGATTTTTCATATATATTCATCTGTAAAATTTTGATCGGCCATTTTGGCCCCACCCTACCCCCAGGGGTCATGATTTGAACAAACTTGAATCTACACTACCTGAGGATGATTCTACATGAGTTTCATCTTTCCTGGCCCAGTGGTTCTTAAGAAGTAGATTTTAAAAGATTTTTCATGTATATTCATATGTAAAAAATTTGATCGGTCATTTTGGCCCCACCCTTCCCCAGAGGGTCATGATTTGAACAAACTTGAATCTACACTACCTTAGGATGAATCCACATAAGTTTCATCTTTCCTGGCCCAGTGATTCTTGAGAAGAAGATTTTTAAAAATGCCATTAATTTTTCTCTAATTCATAATTATCACCCCTTGGAAAAGGGCGTGGCCCTTCATTTAAACAAACTTGAATCCCGTTTACCCAAGGATACTTTATAGCAAGTTTGGTTGAAATCGGCCCAGTGGTTCTTGAGAAGATGAAAATGTGAAAAGTTTACGACAACGACAGACGATGGACAAATTTTGATCAGAAAAGCTCACTTGAGCCTTCGGCTCAGGTGAGCTAAAAAGTGGTAGCATAAATGAACATAAAACATTTTGAAGGAGGTTTTTTTCTTAAAACATTCGAAGTAATCGTAAAGTGTTCATTGTAATAAAACGGGTCTTATGGAAATGAAATACGAGTATGTTTAAATCAAAGAACTTCAGTCAAACGTGGCATAAATGTACACTTCCTTTGCAAATGTTTGAAGATGTAGAGATTAATATCCCTCCTTCTTCAAAGAACTTGAAAAGAGATTTTATAAACTATAGTTTTCCATTAAACTATTTTCCCCACCCAGAGCTATATATGATATCATGATAACATGTAACTTATAGCTTTTCCTTGTGATTCATTAAAATTTTTAATAAATATGGAACAACAAATTGAAAAATGGGTTGTTTTACAATGAAACATTAAAATAAAGAACAGTAATTTTATATATTTGGTATACAGATGATGTGATGTTCTTTAAAGCAGCAATAGGAGGCTTAAAATTTCAAAATTTTAAAATACAATTTTTTTAACATGTAATCAATTAAATACTTTCAAATCTTTGAAATATCTATCGTTCATGGATTGTAAATGTTGTTCTTTTATTCTGCAAAAAATGAACTTTTTTCTTAGTTTCTTTGTTCTTTTTTATTAAGTTTTTACTGCTGCATATGTAATTTATGAACACAGTATGTCGTGCTTTATGTAGTATTCTCGTAATATTTCTTTCTACTTTTTTATGGTTAGAGAATTACTGTGTTCAAAATTTATTTTTCTTTTGAAGGAGATTTTGGTGTATATATATACAGTGTTAATATTAGCATTCATAAATATTTAAAGAAGACATTATTATATTCATTTATAATTAATTAATTGCATTTTTTGAATCATGTGTTAATATACAATTATGGACTGTTTAGAAGGGAGACATCACCAGTTATCAGGTCTGAGTAGGGTTGTCACCCGAGGGCGCTTGCGCCCGAGAGTGACAACTCTACTCAGACCTGATAACTGGTGATGTCTCCCTTCTAAAACGTCCATAATAGTTTTATTATCCTGAAGAATATATACAATTATTAATTAGATAGAGTAGAAAATAGTATCCTACGATAATCAAACCTCTTAATTTCTTCTACTCTATTCCGATTCCATACTTTCAAAATATGTCAACAGACAACTTTGACGTCATCGTTAGAATTTATTGTTTACCGATCCCGCATATTTAGCCAAGATTGTACTTATAAATAGGAGTTATCTCGCTTAATTCACTGTAGTTCTATTCAAAGGGCGACAACACAGTTGTAACCCTGCATGATCGCTCACACTATTTCATTGTCATATGAAGGGAAATAACAGTTGTCTCCCTGCGCGTGAGGGAGACATCACGAGTTGTCTCCCTGCACGTGACCTGCTCTAAACCAATCAGATTGACTGTATAATTCTGAAGGATAATAATATCTAAAATACTATAAACAATTGCAAATGATTGTTCTATTATAAATTTTATAATACATATAGTTTTGTATTATATGTCTTTTAGATTTATTATTGTGGTCTTAACAATTGTGAGAGGATATGACATTTGGGTGCGTTCAAAGTTCTACCATTAGAACCAACTTTTGATATACCATTGGTGCAATAATTTGACAATGGTACCAAATGATATTTTATATAGGGAAATTCGTCAAATTTTGTTGTTTTCAAATTCTATAGAAAAATAATTTATAACTCTTCCCTTATAACAATAATGCGAATTTTCATCGCATATATACTATTGTTTACATGCTTTCCCCTCCCGTAGAATTCTATTTGAATAATGAAGTTAATTATCAATTTTATGTAAAGTACTCATTATGCCATAAAGTGCTCACACAGACGATATGCCGCCAAGTGATTGTATTCCGTGACATATCTTTATATAAATTTAAATTCTCGCAGTTTTCTGAGTACAACTTTAATTCATTTTTCATAATTGTTGTGCTTATTTTTACTTTAACCCATTTAAAAAAGAAATCAACCATTTCTTAAGTCATAAAACATAAATATTTTCCTTAAAAATATCCTGAAATTTTCTTTGTAGGAAAACGGCAATAACAAATGTGTGTGAATGTCATATTTCAATCAAAGTCGAGAATCGATCTTGAATACTTTTTAAAGATTATCAATGTATTGTTTTTGAATCAACGTTATTTCTTTTAAGTCTTACAGGGTTTATTAATGTAAAGAAAATCTTCTCTATTCTTTTTAGTTGTTCAATTCTATGGAAGAACTATTCACTTCTTCTCAGTATGACTATAATGTGAATTTTCATCGGAGATGTGCTTTTTCTAAGCCGTAGAATTGGTTTTGAATATAAAAAGGTAAGTTATTAATATCATTTAAAAGACCTATTATGCCACAAAGTGCCCACATCAACGATATGCCGCTAAGTGCTTGCATTCCATGAGATAGATAAAAGAAATTAAAAGCTCACTTCTTTTCACAATATGCGTTAATAGTTAGCGACTGATCTGTAACCTTTAATTTTCTTGCATTAAAAACTTCGGTGGGAAAATCAATCGTCTTTTAACTTTGCCGTTTTTTTTTCAAACAAATACATTTTCATGAACAAAATGACATTTTCTCTGTAGAGAAACGGCAATAAAGAAAATGCTAAGAATGATAAAACATAAATATTTTCCTTAAAAAATCCTGAATTTTCTCTGTAGGGAAACGGCAATAAAGAATGTGTGCGAATGTCATATTTCAATCAAAGCCGAGAATCTTGAATACTTTTTAAAGATTATCAATGTACTGTTTTTGCATCAACGTTATTTCTTTTAAGTTTTACAGGGTTTATTAATGTAAAAAATTTTGTCAATTTTTTTTGTTGTTAAATTCTATGGAAGAATAATTCATTTCTTCTCATTATGACAATAAAATGAATTTTGATCGGTGATTGATTGATTGTATACTGTTTGATGTCCCTCTCCAGAATATTTCACTGATATGGAAACGTCACCATTGCCGGTGAAGGGCTGCAAATTTGGGTCTATGCTAGGCATACAGGGCCATTGAGCAGGGAGGGGTCTTTATCGTGCCACACATGTTGTGACACTGGGCCCCGGTTTATCCAGTCTCATCCGAAGGACCACTCCATTTAGTCACCTTTTACGACAAGCAAGGGAGTACTGAGAATCTATTCTAACCCAGAGATGTGCTTTTTCTAAGCCGTAGAACAGTTTTCGAATATAAGAAGGTAAGTTATTAATATCATTAAAAAGACCTATTATGCCACAAAGTGCCCACATCGACGATATGCCGCTAAGTGCTTGCATTCCATGACATAAATAAAAGAAATTAAACGCCACTTTTTTATTACAATATGAGTTAATAGTTTGCGACTGATCTGTTACCTTTAAATTAACGGATATTGGCATAAAAATGTAACGATGTTACCAATGTTACCAATGGGAGTCCAATGGAAACGTTGGTAATACTGAATTACAGATTTCTTTGTGTTCTAAGTTATTGACACATGCCAGAATCGCAATAAAATCATAGCAGGCCCAGAGCCGAGAAACAAACCACATCAGGATCACACTTCTTTAGTTGCCATATCTATGAGTTTTATATAATCCATTTAATGGATCATGTCTAAATCATACTTCAAAATCATGAATTTAAGTGTGTGATATTTTTTATGTGATTTTGGCATGATTTGTAAAAAAGGCTTAGATGAAAAATCGGTTATATTTTTGTGAATCCAGGATCCAAGTCTTTCTAGCTTGTTGCCATGTCGATAACTAGCTGTGACGTCATTTACCAACAATACCCACACTCTAGACTGTCTGCAGAAAAATATACCATAGGCAAAAAACATTGGTACCAGTGGCATGCCAATGGTAATTAATTTTACCAACGGCAACTTTTGTCTACCAACGGTAGAACTGTGAATGCACACATATACTTTATCTTTGAATTTTGTTAAACCTATGCTAAATATGTTTTTTTTTTATTTTTTGCATATTTACTTATTCCTGATTAAAAGAAACCAACAAGTGTCCTTTTAATTTTATTCACGAAAATTGTTCTTAGATAATGACTATTTTTTTTGAGGGGGGCAATTTGTTTTCAAGTCTGAATGAAATATGTGGAGATAAGGTACAGTGCTCGATCTCAAATGTCCATTACCAATTCAAAACAGGAGCAGAGTAAACATAAACCTACAAAAGAGGTGGGAAAGGTGCAATGGAGGAGTTACTTAGTAGTATCCACTACCAACCGGTCAAAACGCGCGTGGTCCCTGTCACGGAAATATCCATCGATCAGATCATTCAGTTTGTAAATAAAAGTCAGTCAGCATACTTTCATATCAAATCTTCGGTCTATGCAGCATCGATTTTCTCCGTTATAAATACGCACACGACATTAAAGACGAAAATAAATAAGACACGAAGACTTCTTTTTTTTTGAATTGTGTCAAGGTCTTTCAATCATTAATTTTGATCTTCATCACATTTGCATTAAACTGTATTGGTTTCCTTGAAATTTCCTGTTCTTTTTTATGTTTAACCACCTTTGCTCACTGTCCTGTAAATTTGCCTGACTCAGTTTTTCAGTGCAATGATTTGTAGTTATGTTTATTAATTTCAGCTAAAATATCGATCTAGCAGTGAATTATTTAAATTCTTTGTGAGATAGAGATTTTAATATCTGGTGGAGTGTCCTTTAAATCAACTGGTTACGCTTCAAGAAGCAGAGCACATAACAGTTAATATGTAATCCATCGAAAATTATCAAAAATATCTTTCTGATATTGTACTAAGTTTATGATCAGTTATGAATAAGTTCTAGATTAAACTGGATTAAAAAGAAGAAAACATTAGACAACCAGTGAGAAAGTGTGATCTATTTTAAAACCGAAACGAAAGAACAATTCGGACGGGTTTACTTTCGGTTTGATATGAAAAATTTGAAGTAAGGTATGTGCTTTGATTGACTATTTTAAAGTGCTTAAATTCAACAATAAAATAACTATATGACTCCTTAAATCTTCATTTCAATTTGAAAAGAGTTGGGTGCTATTGAATTGGACGATAGGCCTGACACATCTGTTTCACACTTGGGTATTTTACTTGAAAAAGACGTTAAAGCTGAACATGACTCGTAAACGCCATTCATATATTAGGTATACGCCATTTTCGATATCATTATCTACGATACTTGAACACTATGGTATACTCGTTGCATTCGTTACACTTGACTGCTATATTGTCACGGGTATCGGCGTGGAATGGCGACCTGTGTTCGTGCTGGTTATCTTGCATTATTTTTGTTAACATGTTTTTGCAGTTAAGTGTATCTGTATTGTTTGTATAATTCATTGACCTATAAAACTATAATTGTAAATTTATTTGGTATCTTACTTTCCTGCATTAGACGAAGTATTTCTTTAATTCTTCTCGCTACCGAGTCCTGTATAGCATACGTCTTCACACAGTCTCGTATAAAGTCATCATTTCGTAAGTTGTATGGTCGATACAATGACCTTTTCAAGGAAATACAATTTATCATTGAGCCAAATGCTGACGTTTTTCATACCAATTGTTAGTCCATTATTTATACACTGAATTTAGGACATATTTTCCCGTTATTTAATAATCATGACAAGGAGCACACTGCGAGTGTGACTGGTCAACAGGGGATGCTCACTCCTCCATGGCACCTGATCCACCCTCTGATGTATCGGAGGTCCGTGTTTGCTCTGCTCCTGTTTTGTATTGTTTTATGGAATTCGATATTGAGTACTTCTCGTTATCTCCATATCCTTATGCAAAGTCTATTAAGACGCCATCTTAGCCAGTAAAATTTTTTTTTTATCTCTGTCTCGGAACAAGTCTTGGATATCAAAATGAGAGAAGGCATTCTTTGTTTATAATTTATTTGTGCCCATGTTATAAGAAATGAAAACAAATCCGTTTTGAAGTTTCGATTTGATTTGATTCCATAATTAAATGTGGCAGATTTTAAAAATGAATTATTTAAATTAAAATGAATAATCAATGTTACCATACATCTTGTTTCATACACTTTATAAAATACATTTAGGACATATTATACAAACAAACCTTCGTCAAAAATAAAAAAAAACATGTTTTTATGAATTAAATGAATAAGATACAATGAGAAGTTTTTTTATTCTTTTTTTTTATCAAAATTTTGCATAAAAATGGAATTTGAAGTGAATAACGTTTGTTAAGGATAATAAGGATGGTTTCAGAAGGGTAGAAGTTTAAACAACACAATAGGCTGACAATTTCTTTATATTCTCGAAATTTATTATTAGCATCATATGCAATAAAATTAGGTCAAAAATATACACCAACCCAGGCATCAATTTTTTTGGGTTTGTAGCATCTGCCCTTAAAACTATCAATGTCCCTGACAAAACCTTTTCCTCGGTAATATAAAATTACTCTTGGGACTGATAACTCCTCAACATATCATTTTTAAAAATAGAAAAGTAGTTTTATAAGTAATTGGTTTTTATTTTTCAGAGAAAAATTGATAAATTTCATGGTGACCTTTTCTTACCCGTCTACAGAGGAGACGACAAAAGCCTGTAGAGCCTGTCGACTTCTTCTTGGTCCATGTACAGACCAACTACGTGAGGTTTTACGTCATTATGTACCACCTTCATCAGTAATAAGTAATCTTCCCCGTCTGACAACACCACAAATGAATCTAATTTTACCCAGGGGCAGTAGTTATAAAGGAAACTATGGTGATATGGATATTTCCTTGCTGTTTTTATTGCTAAGAAACATTTGTAGTATACCACCACACTTCAATGGGTGGGGAAATGAACCAGACCATACCGACAGATCTCTCTCTGCCAACATTGAAAGGATTCGTATTGCCAGAAATCAGTGTGTACATTCTTCTAGTCCCGTCCTGTCCAATGGTGATTTCAACACAGTCTGGTCAACTGTCAGATCAGCAGTTGTGGAACTTGATGCTTTCCTTAACAACAATAATCAATACGAAAGAGAAGTTGATTTTCTGAGACATGAGACAATGGACCCTAGCAATGACTGCTACTATATTGAAGAACTAAGAATACAGTCTGAAGAAGATGCAGCCACAAAAGAAAGAGTTCATGACCTTGAGTGTAAATTTTATAACTGAAATAGTAATAAAACTAAAAATATACAGTGGCTGGAACGTTATTGTTGACAACTTACACGCACGATCACGTTACACGAACGATTCTGCACGATTAACGCACGATTAAACCTGTTACACGAACGATCTTTCACGTTCACGATTCTACACGTTACACGATCTTACACGATTGTTAACGCAAACGCACGATTCTTTACTCAAAATAGTTCAAAATATTTAGGAATCAATATTTTCAAAACAAAATATGTCTTAATCCTTATTTAAGATTTCAAAGAATTATCAATATTATTTCATAGACTTTGAAGAAAAAAAAACGGAAAATGATATTTCTGTAACTAAATATATGCAAGAATTTCTAAGGTAATTCTCCGATCACAAAATGGATTTTGCACGTTCTATTAGACGATTTACATGTATGTGGGTCGTATACTTTGATTGAATTGGATATCATGATATGCAGAAAGAGGGATACGATTGAACAAAAATGGCAGCATGGAATAACTAAAATTTTAATTACAAATGTTATCCTTATGTTTCCAGTGATTCAATGTCTGATAAACTTGCCAATTATTGAACTTTTTTATTTGCAGTAATTTAAAATTAATTAATTACAAATAAGCTCAACAGATAAATACAGATAATCAAAACTCCAGAGAATCATTGCCGTGTCCAGGTATATTTGTCGACTAACTAGTTATGTGAGCATTGAGAAATGTTTATTTCTTTGTAAAAATATATATATATATATTTATGTTCAATGAATTGATTTCAAGATTATCTTGACCACAATAAGAGGTAAATAATAATTAAAATCAGATTTTTCCAAAAGGCGTTAAAGATCTAAGTACGGTTTATCACAATGTTGATTGCGCTATTTGACGAGAACTTAATATTGTATGACTTAATATAATGCTTGTTTACTGGCGATAATTAATTCGTTCTGCATTCTATTATGTAAATTGCACTTTTTCATTTAAATTGGATTTTAATTAATAAATTAAGAGGAACAAACAAGGGAAATGCTTATTTTACAAATAACATTCCGATAAAAACTTACAAAACGAAATTTACACGATACTAAACGCACGATCTCGCACGATTAAAAACGCACACGAATGAGTCTGATACACGAACGATCTTGCACGTTAAACGAACGATCACTCACGATACACGAACGATTCTACACGATTGGTTTGTCAACAATAACGTTACAGCCACTGTAGCACATGATTGTTTTTTCGTTTAATCATTCTAATTGCTGAGTGATCTTTGAAATTTATTTAATTTTTTCCAGGCAAAGTAAAAGAATTTGTTAAAGATCAAAATGCGAAAGAAAATAAGATGAAGCAAATTACTGGTAAGTTTAACTAATACATTATATAATCATAATGTTATCAAGGACTGTCATTAACCCCCACTTCGGCCGGTTAGTTAGAGTTCAAAAGAAACCACAATTCAATTTCTTTTTTAAACGGTGCTATTTTTGTGAAATACACAAGTTAACCGAATGATGGTATATAAAAATGGTGTCAAATATTCTAACATTTGAAAGTCTGTTAGTTGTTAGAGAGCTGAAATGGAAGGGGTGCATAAATATATTTATAAAGAAACTTCCAAGGCCTAATATTACAAATTAAAAACTTGTTCAAATGCTGAATGGCGTTTTCATACTAATTGTAAGTCCATACACTGAATTGATATGGATTTTCCCGTTATTTCCTAATCATAACAAGGATTGCATGGCGGGTGTGACCGGTCGGCATGGGATCCGCATTCCTCCAAGGAGATTTTTTTGGAGGTCTGTGTTTGCTCTGCTCCAGCTTTGTATAATTTGATGGACGTTTGAGCTTAAATAATGTTTATTGTTTCCGGCTATCTCACTTGAAAAGTGTGCAACAATTATATTTTGGCTTTGTAAAAATAATGTAACTATAAATATACTATTTAAATTCTGTCATTACAAGTCCTACATGGAATTTCATATTCTGACTAAATATTGAACATTAAAAGAACATTGAAAATAATAAGTTAAATTCCTATTTTGTCAGGAGATTACACAATTCCCTCACAATTGTGGCAGACTCTTTGAATTCTTTTTATTTCGAGTTAAATGGGTTACAAAGTGTCGACATATGAATGGAATTATTTTTTGTTAATGACTGATACGTCGTGGTGGATATAACTTAATGTTGAAGATCACAGTGAGTTTTTTTTTCTGATGTAGAAAATTTGAATGCATTATGCTGAACATGAATGTTTATCAAGTAATTTTTGAATGTTAATAATTCGATTGGTTATTTTCGGTGCAAATATGAAAATTGTAAGATAAACATCTTTTACTCAACCCAAATCACTGGACACCCTTTATCTTTATAATTAACTTAAATTTAACTGACATAAAATAAGAACTATGAGTACTCATTCTTTTCACTTTAAACATCGAATCCCACTTTAGGACGTCAGACCCGGTCTTTTGGGTGAGACGGTATAAACCGAGGTCCCGTGTCGCAGTAGCTGCTGGCACGAAAAAGAACCCCCCTATTCAATGGCCCTGAGTGCCGAGCATTGGACCAAATTTGCAGCTCTCCACCGGCAAGTGGTGGCGTATCCATAAGAGTTAAAATTCTCCAGAGGGACGTTAAACAATATACAATCAATTAATTTAAACACAACAACTTTCTATAACAACATTCATATCGAAAGATTGTAGCTTAATTTTATGCTAGTGAACATGACATAAGAATTTAATGAGATCTTCCTAAAATAAAATTATTATATTCAA